>WHSE01000137.1:0-52306 GCA_012295165.1 Asparagus setaceus
AACTGAGTTTGTAGCATATTATGAGGCATCTAATCATGAAATATGACTGCGAATTTTTATCACTGGGCTACGAATTGTGGATGGCATTGAAAGGCCACTTAAGTTATTATATGACAATAAGTCAGCAGTGTTGTATTCTAACAACAGGAGCTCGACGAAGTCAAAACATATAGACATCAAGTTCCTAGTTGTTAAAGAAAAAAATCAGAGTGGACTTATGTTTATAGAGCACATTGGGACAAACTCCATGATTGCGGATCCGCTAACTAAGGGATTACCACCCAAGGTCTTTCATGAGCACATTGCTCATATGGGTGTTTTATCTCTTTAGGATATATCATTTTAGTGGGAGTTTGTATTTTAGATATTTTTATTTGTAAACATATTTGTTATGATTTTATGGATATTATATAATTATTTACTGTAGTATAAAGTATTCAGTTCATATTCACTCTGATTTTTGGTATAGTTTGATCTCACTAAGGTTTTAAGGTGAACCAGTTAGAAATAGGCATGTTAAGATCACACTACATGAAATTTTCATCCTACTCATCCATGCTTGATCTGTGCAGTTGGTTGTATTAATTTACGTGACCATTGATGGGTCTAGTTGCGACAAATGCAATGAAGATCGCTTTGATCCTATGTTGATATAACTGATAGACGAGATTGTTTAGGATGCATATTGTTTGATAGTAAAATTCATGAGCTCATAAGGTTATATAATAATTCATATTTATATAGTAACATATATGGCCTAAGTGGGAGATTCTTTGGATTTAAATCCAATATATGGGCCAATATATTAAATAAATATGTATTATGTGCTATCAATTAAGGTTAGCCCATTAAAGTGATCTAATTAGGGTTTAGTCTTTTAATGCATAATTAAATTATGTGCCTCCTATGTGTAGAGATCAAAATATAATTATTAATTCTATGATGGGTGAATTGATAATTATGAATAAGCGATCGATTATAAATAGAGTTGTGGTTCCCCAAAACTCTACGTAGAATCTCTTTCGATTTTTCATCTTGAAGAATTAGGGTTTCTAAGGAGGATATATCGTACAAGATTTGAAAGATCAACATCTCAAAACTCGAAATTATATCCTTCTCCATAGATTCGAGGGATATATCATTACAAGATTTGGAAGATTTATATCTCAAAACTCTAGAATTATATCCTTCTCTATATATTTAGATATGATTCCATCTTCTTAATTATCTCAATAGTTTAACATGAACCATTCTTAAGATTAATTAGAATTTTATTTATTAAAGTAAAAGATTTATCTTTTGATGATCTAAGGGGTGTTTGGTTCATTTTCTTGAAATTTCAAGAAATGTTTTCCATCCAAGAAAACATTTCCTTGTATTTCTTGAAAAAATTTTGAGAAAAGTTTTGAGAAGTCAAAAAGTACAAGTTTTTTTATTTTTGACATTTTGTTTGTTTGGTTCAAAACAAGAAAATGGGCCCCTTACTTTATGGAAATGTCAAGTTTTCCTTTTTTTTTGTTTGGTTACATATGAAAAATTTATAGAAAAGTTCCAACAACCTTATTTATGACTTTTACATGATCAACAAACACACAAAATGTGGAGCTACACAAGCTCAAAAACCCAACAAGAACACCAACCAGCAGGACAAACCGAGCTAAACAAGCTCAAAAAATAAAAAATGTGGAGCTACACAAGCTCAAAAACCCAACAAGAACACCAACCAGCTGCAACACCGAGCTAAACAAGCTCAAAAAACCCAAAATGTGGAGCTACACAAGCTCAAAAACCCAACAAGAACACCAACCAGCTGCACACCGAGCTAAACAAGCTCAAAAAACACAAAATGTGGAGCTACACAAGCTCAAAAACCCAACAAGAACACCAACCAACAAGACCAAACCGAGCTAAACAAGCTCAAAAAACACAAAATGTGGAGCTACACAAGCTCAAAAACCCAACAAGAACACCAACCAGCTGCACACCGAGCCCAACAAGCTCAAAAAACACAAAATGTGGAGCTACACAAGCTCAAAAACCCAATAAGAACACCAACCAGCTGAACACCGAGCTAAACAAGCTCAAAAAACCCAAAATGTGGAGCTACACAAGCTCAAAAACCCAACAAGAACACCAACCAGCTGCAGCACCGAGCTAAACAAGTTCAAAAAACACAAAATGTGGAGCTACACAAGCTCAAAAACCCAACAAGAACACCAACCAGCTGCACACCGAGCCCAACAAGCTCAAAAAACACAAAATGTGGAGCTACACAAGCTCAAAAACCCAATAAGAACACCAACCAGCTGAACACCGAGCTAAACAAGCTCAAAAAACCCAAAATGTGGAGCTACACAAGCTCAAAACCCAACAAGAACACCAACCACTGCACACCGAGGCTAAACAAGTTCAAAAACACAAAATGTGGAGCTACACAAGCTCAAAAACCCAACAAGAACACCAACCAGCTGCACACCGAGCCCAACAAGCTCAAAAAACACAAAATGTGGAGCTACACAAGCTCAAAAACCCAACAAGAACACCAACCAGCTGCACACCGAGCTAAACAAGCTCAAAAAACCCAAAATTTGGAGCTACACAAGCTCAAAAACCCAACAAGAACACCAACCAGTGCACACCGAGGCTAAACAAGCTCAAAAAACCCAAAATTTGGAGCTACACAAGCTCAAAAACCCAACAAGAACACCAACCAGCAAGACCAAACCGAGCTAAACAAGCTCAAACAACACAAAACCCAACAAGAATATTTAATAGAGCTCAGGATAAAAATATAGTTGTCATAAAAGAATGCCTCGCCTATAAAAATATGATGCAACGTAGGCTGCTATTTTGAAAGAATTCATTCCTCACAAAATTGCCTCGCCTAAACATCACAACATAATTATAAGTGCATTTTAGGTCAATTATCCTCATCATTGCTCATCTAAAAACATGAATGAAAAGAGCCCATACCGATTTGAGTACCAACATAAGCCATCCATCATTAAAGCTCACACCGAGCATTATCTAAGCACAAATATCCAACAAGAACAATTACCAACAACATTCTCAAGATGATGAATTGCAACATATAAAGTTTGCAATTAACAAAATATAAGTATGTGCGTAATTAGAAATAAGCAACATGAACACAAAGTAAATGTCAATCATGTGAAGTAGCAAAATAAAGTGGAGATAGCACAAAATATCACAAAACCCAAAATATCACATCCAAGTTTCAAACGAGGATGTGTCCCACCCTGAGCCTCCATAAGACTTGCTATAAACCTCTTTTAGCGTCTTTGGTTTTGATGAAAAACCTTCTTGCCTCATGCTCACTTTCATATAAGTGATCTAAGACCTTATCGAGGAATTCGTCACTATATGTGTTCCATCTATCATACCAATGCAATCCTATAAAACTTCGACAATGATTCAAATTATTAGTTCCTCATATTATTATAATTTGCAAATAACTAACTCAATAAATTTATTTCTCTCTTACCTTAAAGTAAGGGAAGTAGTTTGGATTGTTGACAATCTCTGGCGGAATCTCATTAGGTGCTTGCTTCATGTATCGATCGCGTAGACCATTCATAGCTTGTAGGACTTTATTAAAGTACCTACTAAGCTGTTCGCCGATCTTATGAACTCGGTCCTTATTATTCTATTTTTTGTTTTATGCCCCACTATGCAAAGAAACATAGCAAGCTGTTCTTCAACTTGGAGGTGTCTTGTGTCTTTGAGCAAATCATTATTTCTCATTATATCAGCAAGTTTGAAGAAAGCATTAGGCCTCATTCTAATATAAGACCTACAACTATCACTATATCCTTGAATACACGCTTGAAATGGGCATTTCTACAAAAAAATTCCTCATCTTATCCTCTCTTGGAACAAAACCAATTGATTTAGCTTCTGCGCCTTCTCAATAAAATAGCTATCATTGTAACCACGATACATACGATCGTCACGAGCACACATCCTCACTAATTGTTCTTCATCTACACCATCCATCTACATTAATTACAAAATAAAATATAGTTTAAGACCTCTATGCAAAAATGATAGCTCCTTCTTACATATGTAAAAATGGCGTTAATGATATTTAATTGGTTTTGACACTTCCTATGTTTGTCATTTCTACATGAACTATGAATCATATGTTTAAGCAATATATTGCTATATGTAAGCGTTAATGCAAAAATATTCCATCTATTACATGTAAGCAATATTAATAAATGAAATTGTAGAACATAGACATGCATAGGATGGATCAAGATGTAGTTAGCTGATAACAAAATAAAATTACCAAAATAAACCAAATTAAATCATGATATATTATTTAATCTCTTTCAGATGAATCCCCAATAAATTTTCTTCCTTTTTCTTTATATATTTTCCCAAGTGAACTTGGTTGGTTAGTGACCCCAAAAGTTCGGACGAAGGCCTTATTGTTGTTGGTGCACCAAACATCGAGCAAAACCAAAGTAAAAATAACAAATAATTAACAATTTGTTCTTGAACTACATCCCATATTGATCAATGCCTAAACCAATCATCTCTAAATCAAATTAGTAAAAGCCAACAATGTATTCAGGAACTGAAATGAGACAAGCAGCAACAACTTGGGGATATGATTTAAGCATGGGATTTCACAAATCACTTATATTCTCTTATATCTCGGATTAACCACTTGAGTAGGGAAAACAAGTTACAGTCTCTTTAGTACAAAACAAGTTGGGAGTGCATCAAAGTCGAGGCCGAACATAAACAAAAACAAGTGAAATTAATTCAAATAACATAAACATCTAGCAAGATCCAAACAGACGTTAATGATAAAAGGTGATTATAAATAGATTAATCATCAATTTAGAGCTACACAAACTCACAAAACCTAACAAGAACAACAACCAGCAGCAGCACAGCTAAACAAGATCAAAAAAAGATTAAAAAAACAGAAATTTAGAGCTACACAAGCTCAAAACCCAACAAGAACACCAACCAAAGTGACTCAAAAACCTATAAATTAATCGAAATTATCTGAAAAATAAACTGAAAATCAAGCTAATAATCTCGGGTTCAAGGGGTATAGGGATTAGGTTTTACACGAAATGAGAGCTCGAAAATCCTAAGCTCAAAATCCCCGATTCCAAAAAACCCCAAATCCCCGATTCGGCAAAACCCCAAATCCAAGCTCAAATCAGTAATTCACCCACGATAAGGAGGTCTACGAGAGTTGGGACGAATAGAAACAGTAAAAGCCAGGGAAAATTCGGCCGGCAGGAGAGAGAGGGGAAGGAGATAAAGCCGAAAAACCCTAGAGTTTTCTTCTCCTTTGGTTCACTGGAAATATGAAAGAGACAGGAAATGGGGTTTGGAGTGCGGGTTTAACAATATTTTAATGAGTGTGTCGATTTTGGTGATTTCAACTCATTTGGGTGAAATTGATTTCTATAAAATGGGCCTCTTTTTGTACTTTATAGAAATGTTTTCTATAAAATTTTGGGAACCAAACACAGTAAAAAGAAATACATGGAAAACTATTATTTACAGTTTTGCCATTGTCAGATTTTTATAGAAATGTTTTCTATAAAATGCCCAACCAAACACCCCCTAACACTCACCGCTACCAGTGGAGGGGCTCATTCCAAACGCACCATCAACAAAAAAGCAAGGATATCCACGCGACTTCTCGCCTTTCAGAAAGTGATTCCCCACTTTTCCTCATAAATTCTTCAAAACTGAGTCCAAAAAATCATTTAAAAAAGACAAAACAAAATTAAAAGAAAGAAAGAAAGAAAGAAATCATGGCAGCAGAGACGACGACGACGCCGACGCCGACATCAGTGATGGTGGTGGGGATCGACGACAGCGAGCACAGCTTCTACGCTCTCCAGTGGACTCTTCTCCACTTCTTCTCCGGCGGCGGCGGCGCCGCCTCTCCGTTCAAGCTCGTCGTCGTCCACGCAAAGCCCACGCCTGCCGCAGTCGTCAGCCTCGCTGGCCCTGGTAACTTAAAAAAGTCGCGATTTTTATTTGAATTTGTATTAATTAATTGATTAATTGGTTTGAGTCAACTAAAAATTGGGAATTTGAAAATTGAAGTTGCTGTTGATGTGGTGCCTTACGTGGAGTCGGATCTGAAGAAGATTGCTGCTAGGGTTTTGCAGAAGGCCAAGGACCTCTGCGCTGAGAATTCCGTAATTCTCTCTCTATTCTTTTACTAGAATTTCGTTCATGGGCATATTGGTAACAATTAAAAGGGTATATTTCACAAAATCTCCAAGAAATTTTGGCTCATTCTGAGATGACCCTGAAAAGTTTGGAAGGTTTCAAATTTCTACGAAGTTAACTTGGATGCATAACTGTAGTAATAAACATGCATACGTATATTATATTACAAATTGACAACGACATCAAAATGATGATTATGTGACTAAAAGATGCAGGTAATCGGTTAAATGTTAGTATTAAAATTTAAAGGGGCTTTATGATTCATATAAATCATAGGGGATTTTCTGTCACTTACCCTCTAAATCTGTCTTTTATAAAACCCCAATAGATGCCCATGCATCTAAAACTCCAGGTACAAGAAATATTACGGGAAAAAGTAGTAATTTTGACAAAATCCAATTTAACATGTTTGATGTTTCTATTTTTTTCCCCTTTTGAAAGTTTTAGCTATTTAAATTATTATCTTCAGTAAAGTGTTAATATGTTTGAGTTTTGATAAAAAATTTGATTTTACCTGTGATTAAACATAGATATCTTTTAGTGAAGTGTGAACCTAAGCAGCCCTCAACCAATTTGAAATGATCTTAAATAAATAAACAAGTTGTTATTTAAAGATCAAGTTCTTGATGCGTTTATCTATCGATTTATTTAATTGTATTTTCCAGGTTAGCGATGTGGTGCTTGAAGCTGTTGAAGGAGACGCAAGGAATGTCCTCTGTGAGGCTGTAGAGAAACACCAAGCAGATATGCTAGTTGTGGGAAGTCATGGTTATGGAGCAATAAAAAGGTATCAGTCACACATTTTCATTTTAATTCTTTAATTTAAATCTTGTTAGCCACAGGATATGCATAATTTTAGCTATTTATTTCTTTGTTAGTTCTCATGTTATTGAAGATGTAAGTTGATATGCCAAAACTTCCAGTGCCATAGTTGTCCTTGTTATTTAATTGTGGATAAGATCCCTTGTGATGTCAGTATCTTGAACTTACAACCTAGATCGACTCCCTTGAGTGAATTTTTCTGACTCTTTTACTCTCAGGGGTTCTATTTGTCAACAAACCAAATTTCGATTTGTTGAGGGTAAACAAGTCACAAAAAAATTCACTCATAGGGTTTATCTGCAAAATAAAACTAGAGGGTAGTAGTTCAAAACAGGGGGTATATCTGCAATGAACCCTTCCTAAAATCTTGCTTTAATGTACATGCTATGTTGACTTTCATATCTGTTTAATAACCAGTCGATAGATTTAAGTTTAGTAGTGGCTTGTGTATTTGTTTGTGAAAGTGGGGGAAATTTATGGGTCTTCGTAGACTGTATTGTAGTTTGTGGAAACAAAACTAAGCATGATTTCTTGTTCTGTAGGATCTTGATGGATTGCTTGAAAATGTTAGCCCAAGTGAAAATATAAGGAATTTTACTCATAGCTGGCTCAATTAAGTATAGGAGTGAAGAGTTCAATGGCTCCAGAGATTTTCTTTGTCCTCTGTTCACAGTTTAATTCATTTGAGCATAGACATACTTACAAAAGCATAATAACAGAATCAGCACGAATAAAGCTTTTTCTCCCCAATATTCTCCTTTTATGCTTATGTATGACTAACTGTGGAATCCCTGTGGATTATGCAGGGCTGTTTTGGGAGTGTCAGCGATTACTGTGCTCATCATGCCCACTGCAGTGTGATGATAGTGAAGAAGCCCAAGCATAAACACTAATTTATTCAGCTTCATTCGATGTGTTTACCAGTTCATAACTCCTCTCTCCCTCTTGTCGATAGAGCATCAACAAATAACTAAGGAACAGGCATATTGGATCAAGAAATAATAGCTTTACCCGACGAGGATTGCTGTAAGCTATTGATACTTTATTAAGGTGAATGTATTATATGTGTTGTGTTTAATACCAGTTAGAATGTGAAGAGAAATATGCTTTGGGGTTGTCTACCTTTTTTATTTACTGTACACATTAATGTCGTATATGAGGCTTTCCCATAGCTTAGGTGGGTTTCGTGCAACTCTCTGATTTATAAAGTTTATGTCGGTTTTGTGAAATTCACTCTCTTTTTAGCCTGCTAAATTCAAAGTTCATTCATTGTAGAAATTCAAACTTAAAAAGCATATGAGTGTACATATGCCCACAGACAAGTTGCAGGGAACTGTTATACTCATGCACAAGACCATGGGAATCAGCTATGTCTGCATGTTTACAATTATCAAAGCATAAGACTTACCATAAAGGTTCATTGATATGACGACCAGCAAAGGCCAAAATTAAGGATGCAGGACTTAGTATGTGACCTTGGACATGTAATCTCAAGTTTATCAACAGGAGAGTTGACACTCACCAAATTATCATTACATTAAATGCGGTCGAGTCATCATTACACCCCGTCGAAAGTTTTAATGACTCATCGGACCACTACGCAGGAACCTTTGTCACCGTCTCATTAATCATAAGGGTGACTCATTTCACACACTACGACACCTGTAAAGTCTCAGCCGAATAAGCTGATTGCTTGAACTCGGTCAAAATTACATAAATACCCTCGTCAGCTCAGTATAAATAGGCACACCGCCTACTGACCAAAGGTACGCAATTTCTGCACACTTAGAGAGAACTATATCAATTCCTTGATCCCCTTCAGATCATGACTAACTTGATTGTCGAAGGAATCACTAGAAAATCCAACTTCGATCCTCTAACGTGTTGCATACGTGTAGGACGCTCCTCTTATCGGGGGATCAGCCATCAAAGGAGGTCAAGGGACCCTAAGCTATTCAGAATCAGCCTTGAATCCCGCTGTTACGCATCTGTGCATCAACAATAGCCATTCAAGAACGCCGAATTAACATCCATTTAAAAAATTCTCTATTTCTTTAGAGATGCAAGCGACATGAGAAGGTGTATTGTCTCGAGGTGTGCCCCCTGAGCAAAAACTTCATTGTAGCCAATTCCTTATTGTTGCTTGTAGCCTTGTACCACGAGCCGTGCCTTGTGTTTCTCCACCTCGCCTTGTGCATTCTTCTTTGACTTGTACACCTATTTGACTCTAATAGCTTGATGTCCTTTTGGAAGAGAAGCGAGAACTCATCATTTTTCTCAACAGCTTAAATTTCTTTATCCATTGCTCTTCGCCATTTTACTTCTTGTTGTGCTTCTTCAAAAGATATTGAATCATAACATGAAAAGACAAAGCATATTGAAATCATTATTGTTAGATTCATCAATTCTTCTTGTTATATCATATAATTCTTCGATGCTTCTGGTTTTGGGGGTTTTTTTTTTACTTTATTGAATGGATGTAGTCTTTGTTTCAATCTGTGTGATATGACAAAAAGAGTAAGGTTGTTTTTTCATATATACCCCCGAAATCAGCCATAATTGCAAATTCATTCTCCAAATCTAGATAATTAATTACCCCAAACAATCTCACATTGTGCTAAATTACCCATCTCTTCTAAAAGTGTAAGTTCTTTCCTCGAAATTTATACTGGAAACTCAGGAAATGAGATAATTAAGTAAAAGTAGAATAACCGCTTCAAAATTTTTCCCGTGTAATTTATTCTTGTTGCATTTATTTATTTTTGAAATTTTGCACAGCGATGCGGGCATACTCATAAAAATATAGCACATTTGGTGCTTGAACTGCAATAGTATGTAGGCCATAGAGTATTTGGTTTGAGCCCAAAGGCTTAATCGGGCTTATAGTACTGGACTAGTGACAAATTATCCGGCCGATATTCCTTCCTCAAATCACCCACCCTCGAATCATCATAATGCCTATTACATCCCTCAAATCATATTAGTAAGTTGAAATAGACACAGGCATAATTTAAAAAAACTTATAAAGAACAAAGAAATCAGATATACATAGAAACCAAACTCATCCGTGCGAATCAAAACACTTGTATAAGTTGCATTCTGCTAGCTAGCATTATTTTCTATGGCTAAGTGTTCGAATATAGAAAGTATCACATTCTGATCATTAAGTGGAGCTCATTCCAAACCCACCATTAACAAATAAACAAGAATTCCTTCAAAAAGAAAAATAAAAATAAAGAAACAAGAATCCCCACGCCTCCTCTCTTTTCTTTCAAAAAGTGATTCCACATTCCTTCATGAACTCTCCAGAACTTGAGTTCTAAAAATTATTTTAAAAAATATGTATCACAAATTTTAAAATAAAAAACAAGAAAGAGATCATGGCAATAGAGACGGCTGCTACATCGTCAGTGAAGGTGATCGGATCGATGATGGCTTCTAAGTTCTATATGTATATCCGCAAATATATCTACATATATATCTGCATTGATATTCGATTTCAGCAGACGTGGATATAAATTTTTTTATCGAGACATATTCAGATTCATACCGTATCCGAACCGTTCTCACCACTACCAGTGGAGCTCACTCCGAGCGCACCATTAACGACGAACCCAAGAATCCCCACGCGTCTTCTCTCCTTTCATAAAGTGATCTCCCCCGCTTCATCATAAATTCTTCAAAACTGAGTCCAAAAAATCATTAAAAAAAGACAAAACAAAATAAATAAATAAATAAATCATGGCAGCAGAGACGACGCCGACGCCGACGCCGACATCAGTGATGGTGGTGGGGATCGACGACAGCGAGCAGAGCTTCTACGCTCTCCAATGGACTCTTCTCCACTTCTTCTCCGGCGGCGGCGCCGCCTCTCCGTTCAAGCTCGTGGTTGTTCATGCACAGCCCTGTCCAGCTTCTGTCATCAGCCTCGCGGGCCCTGGTAACTTAAAAAAGTGGCGATTTTTATTTGGATTTTGTATTAATCAATTGATTAATTGATTTAAGTCAACTAAAAATTGGGAATTTGAAAATTGAAGTTGCTGTCGATGTGGTGCCTTACGTGGAGTCGGATCTGAAGAAGAATGCTGCTAGGGTTTTGCAGAAGGCCAAGGACCTCTGCGCTGAGAATTCCGTAATTCTCTCTCTTTTCTTTTACTAGAAACTATTTCTTTTAGGGGGTTTTTTTTTTTTGGTGCCCCTGATATTAGTCGCTTAAGTATTTAATATCTTGAATCGGTCCCTCAAATAATTGAATTGCTATTAGATCCCCCAATTTTTATGAGTTGTTTCAAAATCAGTCTCTCAAATCACTGAAATTGTCATTAGATCCCTCAATACTTGTAAGTTGTTTCAAATTAATCCCTTTAGTCAAGAGTAGACTTGAGGGATCCAAAACAATTTCAATGATTTGAGGGCGTAATTTCAAAATATTAAATTGTAAGGACTAAAGTCAAGCAAAATTTTATTTTGCTTGTTTATTGTATTGGTTGACAATAATCAGATTTAGATCGTGATATTTGTTGGTAATACTTCATCTAAAAATTGGATAAGTTATAAAAAGGAAAAATTGTCAAGGCCCCAAAAGCAAAAACTTCATGTGACCGACCTCCTCGACTTTAATTTTCCATTCCACCCTTTTATATTTCCTTCCTTCCTTCCTTCCTCATTTCCTCCTCCTCCTCTCCTCTCCTCCTCTCCTCTCCTCTCCTCTCCTCTCCTCCTCTCCTCTCCTCTCCTCTCCTCTCCTCTCCTCTCCTCCTCTCCTCTCCTCTCCTCTCCTCTCCTCTCCTCTCCTCTCCTCTCCTCTCCTCTCCTCTCCTCTCCTCTCCTCTCCTCTCCTCTCCTCTCCTCTCCTCTCCTCTCCTCTCCTCTCCTCTCCTCTCCTCTCCTCTCCTCTCCTCTCCTCTCCTCTCCTCTCCTCTCCTCTCCTCTCCTCTCCTCTCCTCTCCTCTCCTCTCCTCTCCTCTCCTCCTCCATCACCATCACCGGCACTACTCGTGTCTCCTCCACCGCCTCCACCATGCTCCTCCCTCCACGATAGTAAACAACCACTACTCCTTCCATTACATATGGAATATTATTACCGTCGAAAAACACTCCATCTCCCCTCAGATTCCTTCCCTACTCCTCTTCCTCCTCCGCCTCCGCCCGCAAGTTCTAGCACTAATATTTTCTTGTGAGATTACGACTAAGATGATGGGGCGGCGATGCTGACCCGTGAAACTCTATCACAAACCCGTCAATTTGCTAAAAAATGGGTGCCGTTCTATAGAAAATTTAATGTTGAAAGTGGACTTAACACGAACCATAGTAGACCTAACACGAATAAAACTGGACTTAATACGAACTAGGATCGTGTTAAGTCTAACCTAGTTCGTGTTAAGTCTAACCCGGTTCATGTTAAGTCTATTTTGGTTCATGTTAAGTCTAACCTGGTTCATGTTAAGTCTAATCTGGTTCATGTTAAGTCTATTTGGGTTCATGTTAAGTCTAACTTGGTTCATGTTAAGTCTATTTTGGTTCATGTTAAGTCTATTTTGGTTCATGTTAATTCAAACTTTATTTCTTATTTTATTTATCTTTTCTATTTATGGAAACAAAATAAGGTCCAGGAAATGAAATGAAGCCTTTTAATTACTTGGGCCAGGCAAGAAATGAAATGAAACAAACCAAGTGTGATGACGTGACGTGTTGATCAGAGCATGGATTCTGTAGGCTTTTCACTCATAAGCTTAGAAAGGAGTTTTCATTGCGAGAGAGGGATCGGGCTCATTCGATTTGAAAATTTTAAATTTTTTGGGTGTGGGTGTGATTTTTAATTTTAGGAGGGTGCTTAGGCAAATGTCTGATGAGTGAAATATGCGTGTGTGATTTTGAGTAGGCGTGTTTTCTTCTAGGTGTTTTTGTGAACTAGAAGAAGGTAGCTAGTTTGGTTAGTTTTTATATTTTTTATGCGTGCGATTAAAATAAATTCAAAATCAAAATTTAAAAAATGAAAAAGTGCCATGGAATTGAATGGATTTTGGTACTAGTTGTTTGTTTGTTTTTGTGTGGGCCACGTGTATTCCTAAGACCATTATAAAAGGCTTCATTTCATTTCGGACCTTATTTTGTTTTCAAAAATAGAAAAAGTAAATAAAATAAGAAACAAAGTTTGAATTAACATGAACCAAGTTGGATTTAACATGAATAAAAATAGATTTAACATGAACCAAGTTAGACTTAACATGAACCAAAATAGACTTAACATGAACCAAAATAGACTTAACATGAACCAGATTAGACTTAACATGAACCAAGTTAGACTTAACATGAACCAAAATAGACTTAACATGAACCAAGTTAGACTTAACATGAACCAAGTTAGACTTAACACGAACCGGGTTAGACTTAACACGAACCGGGTTAGACTTAACATGAACCAAGTTAGACTTAACATGAACCAAAATAGACTTAACATGAACCAAGTTAGACTTAACATGAACCAAGTTAGACTTAACACGAACCGGGTTAGACTTAACACGATCCCGGTTCAGATAAGTCCGGCCATTCGTGTTAGGTCTACTATGGTTCGTGTTAAGTCCACTTTCATTTCCTGGACCTTATTTTATTTCCAAAAATAGAAAAGGTAAATAAAATAAGAAATAAAGTTTGAATTAACATGAACCAAGTTGGATTTAACAAGAATAAAATAGATTTAACATGAACCAAGTTAGACTTAACATGAACCAAAATAGACTTAACATGAACCAAGTTAGACTTAACATGAACCAAAATAGACTTAACATGAACTAGATTAGACTTAACATGAACCAGGTTAGACTTAACATGAACCAAAATAGACTTAGCATGAACCGGTTAGACTTAATATGAACCAGGTTAGACTTAACATGAACCAAGTTAGACTTAACACGAACCAGGTTAGACTTAACACGATCCTAGTTCTATAATACAATTAACTTGTAGTGAAATAGAACTAACATGAAGAAGAATAGAATTAACATGAAGTTGAATAGAATTAACATGCAACCGAATAGAATTAACATGAAGTGAGATTGAATTAACATGAAGTGGAATAGAATTAACATGCAAACCAAAGATCATTATACAACAAACATGGACACGTAGATAAGAGAGCAAAGCTTCAACCAGGTCCTCATTTCCACTACATATATATACAACACTAACAAATCCATGATCAGAAGTTTGGCATAGAGAACTAATATTTAGTAGTGCGATGAAGTCTATATGTTAACAATAGTTATGACAAGTTGACTTTTAGAAACAATGCAACCATCGAAAGCTTAAGGTTTGAGAAGTTTAACGAACTCTTGACAAAATAGCGAGGCTAGGTGGAGGAGAGACATCGCGCGGATAGAGCTACACAGCATCCAACGCGATCTTAAGAAGGATGGGAGGGGAGGAGCCGAGAGGGTTCTGAGGGGAGCCATGATGGAGGAGCTCCGCGAGAGGGTCAGCTGAAGGGAGTGAGAGCAGAGGGCTGGTCGGAGGGGAGTCAATGGAGTGGTCACCGGCGAGGAGGAGGGAGTGGACGATGGAGCGGTGCTGAGGAATCGGGAATTGAGGAATCAATTGGTGAAGATGTAGAGGAGAGGAGGAAGAAGGAGATGGTTATGAGAGGAGGAGAGGAGAGAAGAGGAGGAAGAAGGAGATGGTTATGAGAGGAGGAGAGGAGAGAAGAGGAGGAAGAAGGAGATGGTTATGAGAGGAGGAGAGGAGAGAAGAGGAGGAAGAAGGAGATGGTTATGAGAGGAGGAGAGGAGAGAAGAGGAGGAAGAAGGAGATGGTTATGAGAGGAGGAGAGGAGAGAAGAGGAGGAAGAAGGAGATGGTTATGAGAGGAGGAGAGGAGGGTGGATGAGGGAGAATTCGAAGGAATTTTCTCTCTCCACGCTTAGTTGGTACGCATTATTATAAAAAGGGGGACACAAATCGCAGATCATAGTATCAAACACATGCAAAGTCGAGGGGGTCGGTCACATGAAGTTTTTAATTTTGGGCCTTGACACAATTTCCTAAAAAATACCCTTAAGTTTGAAGAGTTCTTAGAAATATTTTGAAGGTTTCAAATTTCTACGAAGTTAACTTGGATGCATAACTGCAATAATAAGCATGCATACGTATATTATATTACAAATTGACAACGACATCAAAATGATGATTATGTGACTAGAAGATGCAAGTAATAGGTTAAATGTTAGTGTTAAAATTTAAAGGGGCTTTATGATTCATATAAATCATAGGGAATTTTCTGTCATTTACCCTCTAAATCTGTCTTTTATAAAACCCCAATAGATGCCCATGCATCTAAAACTCCAGGTACAAGAAATATTACGGAAAAGTTGTAACTTTGACAAAATCCAATTTAACATGTTTGATGTTTCTATTTTTTCCCCTTTTAAAATTTTAGCTATTTAAATTATTATCTTCAGTAAAGTGTTAATATATTTGAGTTTTGATAAAAATTTAGATTTTATCGGTGATTAAACATAGATATCTTTTAGTGAGTGTGAACCTATGCAGCCCTAAACCAATTTGAAATGATCTTAAATAAATAAACAAATTGTTATTTAGTAATAAAGTATTAGGTAATATTTTTGTTAAATATGTATTTATGGGCAGATTAGGTGGTTCCTTTGTGAAAGTTGACATATATTTAGTGTTTTTATATCTGTATTTTGGACGTTAAACTATTTTAAAGATTATTTCCTTGTTATCTGATCTTTAAGCATTCTCATCTTGTTTTCGTTATTACACTTTATCTTAGCTTTCATACTCGATAAGAATGTTGTGAAGATGGCTCTCTTGTTATCTTGTTATCTGACCTTTTAGAATTAAACATTATAAAGAGCTCTCTTGTTATCTGACTTAATGTTTCCATTTAGCTATCTTTTTCACTTCCATTTTTCTTGTGTCTCACAATTTACTAATAACTATGAGTGTGATACTCATATTACTTACTTAGAGATTATGATTTAAATGACTTGCATGCATAGCATTTCAACTGTTTTTCCACGTGCAAAGGTCAAGTTCGCGTTTATCTATCGATTTATTTAATTGTATTTTCCAGGTTAGCGATGTGGTGCTTGAAGCTGTTGAAGGAGACGCAAGGAATGTCCTCTGTGAGGCTGTAGAGAAACACCAAGCAGATATGCTAGTTGTGGGAAGTCATGGTTATGGAGCAATAAAAAGGTATCAGTCACACATTTTCATTTTAATTCTTTAATTTAAATCTTGTTAGCCACAGGATATGCATAATTTTAGCTATTTATTTCTTTGTTAGTTGTCATGTTATTGAATATGTAAGTTGATATGCCAAAACTTCCAGTGCCATAGTTGTCCTTGTTATTTAATTGTGGATAAGATCCCTTGTGATGTCGGTATCTTGAACTTACAACCTAGATCGACCCCTTGAGGGGGGGTTAGTCAAATAGAACTCAAAACTAGAACTAGGATAATTTGTGGGATAAAATTTTATAGTGTTAGTCAACTAGAACTAAAACTAGAATAAAATTTTACAGTGTTAGTCAACTAGAACTCTAACAAAACTAGAACTGGGATAATTGTACAAAATTATCCCACTTTTTATTTTTCTATACAAAAATGGGAGTTCTAGTCTCTCAAATTATCCCAAGTTTTAGCTTGGAACTAGATGGTAAAAAACTAGAATTCCTATTTATTTTATTATTTTATTATTTTATTATTTTATATTTTTTCTTTACTTCTTTCCTACTATGGTTATCACCATCATTAGCCCTGCCATCGGATCGATCTCGTCTCCTTTTAGTTATCTCTGTTTTTTCTTTTTACCAAATATTATAATTATATAATTAATTTAAAAATAAAGATTGTATCAATTCATTATTTATTAAACAATAAAATTGAGAGATGAGGGAAAGAGATCTTGGGGAGCAAAAAGGAAGGAAAATGTGAAAAAATTTTAGACTTGTACTATAATAATAATTAAAAATAAAAAGCTACAACATATATTATAATAATAATTATCAATATCTTATAGTCTAATCAAAAGTTATTTAATAGTAAATAACATTTTCATAAATAATTATCAATTAATAATAGTAAGTTTAAAATACATAAATAGTATTTATATCCTCAAAATGCATAAATATATACTTCATGATTATAAAAATTTATCCCACTTTATTTTATCAAAATATCCCACTTCACAAAATTGTTTCTATTTATCCTACTAAAATATCCCACTAGCAAAAAATTGTTCCACTTTAACAATTATCCCACTTGGCGCGAAAATGTCCCAATTGACTAACACCCCCTGAGTGAATTTTTCTGATTCTTTTACTCTCAGGGGTTCTATTTGTCAAAACCAAATTTCGCTTTGTTGAGGGCAAACAAGTCAAAAAAAAATCACTCATGGGGTTTATCTGCAAAATAAAAGTAGAGGGTAGTAAGTTCAAAACAGGGGGTATATCTGCAATGAACCCTTCCAAAAATCTTGCTTTAATGTACCATGCTATGTTGACTTTCATATCTGTTTAGTAACCAGTCAAAAGATTTTTAAGTTTAGTAGTGGCTTTGTATTTGTTTGTGAAAGTGGGGGAAATTTATGGGTCTCCGTAGACTGTATTGTAGTTTGTGGAAACAAAACTAAGCATGATTTCTTGTTTCTGTAGGATCTTGATAGATTGCTAGAAAATGTTAGCCCGAGTGAAAATATAAGGAATTTTACTCATAGCTGGCTCAATTATATATAGGAGTGAAGAGTTTATTGGCTCCAGAGATTTTCTTTTTCCTCTGTTCACAGTTTAATTCATTTGCACATAGACATACTTACAAAAGCATAATATCAGAATCAGCACGAATTAAAGCTTTTTCTCCCCCAATATTCTCCTTTTATGCTTATGTATGACTAACTGTGGAATCCCTGTGGATTATGCAGGGCTGTTTTGGGGAGTGTCAGCGATTACTGTGCTCATCATGCCCACTGCAGTGTGATGATAGTGAAGAAGCCCAAGCATAAACACTAATTTATTCAGCTGCTTTCGATGTATTTACCAGTTCATAACTCCTCTCTTCCTCTTGCCGATAGAGCATCAAGAAATAATTAAGAAACAAGCAAACTGGATCAAGAAATAATAGCTTTACCCGACGAGGATTGCTGTAAGCTATTGATACTTTATTAAAGTGAATGTATTATATGTGTTGTGTTTAATACCAGTTAGGGTTATCTACCTTTTTTATTTACTCTTCACATTAATGTCGTATATGAGGCTTTCCCATAGCTTAGGTGGGTTTCGTGCAATTCTCTGATTTATAAAGTTTATGCGGGTTTTGTGAAATTCACTCTCTTTTTAGCCTGCTAAATTCAAACTCCATTCATTGTAGAAATTCAAACTTAAAAAGCATATGAGTGCACATATGCACACAGACAAGTTGCAGGTACTCGATGCATGAGACCATCGGCATCAGCTATGTCTGCATGTTTACAATTATCAAAGCATGAGACTTACCATAAAGGATCATTGATATAACGACCAGCAGAGGCCAAAATTAAGGATGCAGGACTTAGTATGTTACCTTGGACATGTACTCTAAAATTTATCAACAGGAGAGTTGACACTCTCCGAATTACCAAAACAGATCCTTGCAACAGGAGCACGAAACAAGGGAACAACCCTTGAATCAATTACAACGTAGATCCCTGACCTTGAGTACATATTCGTAGATAAAAATGGAAAGAAAGGAAGAGAATTATCACCTTCGGGACTAGATCTACTACTGCAATTCTTAATCTACTGCTATTACATAAGAGAAGTGAAGAACTACTACTAGCGATGATTTGAACGGAGATATTGAAAGGATGAAGAGAAGGTCAGAGAGGGATATGGCCTTTTCATGGCAATGGATTGCTTCAGTGGTGACAAGCTCTACAACAAATTTGAGAGCATGGAGTCAATGTGATTGAATACGAGTCCTTAGCGATGTTTTGGCAAGTCGGAGAAATGTTAGGGGTTGTCGTCATTAACCCAGATAATGTTTAGTTGTATTTCTTGGACATTGAGCATAACTGAGAATGTTATGGTTCTTGAATCTGGAGATTAAGGGGACTACTTGTCCAGAGATAATGTTTAGTTGTATTTCGTGGGCAACTAGCATAACTGGGAACGTTATGGTTCATGTATCTGGAGATTTAAGGGGAATTTGTTGCTGATCGATGTCGATTCCAATACAGTTTGAGAGCTTCAATGCCCGGGTGCTCTTGTGGATTGATGGGCATTTGATTGTACGGGATAGCAACAATGCTGTAGATAATACAATAGGGTCTTCCAAATGCCTCCCAGTACCCGGTCAGGACGACAAATATAGACCATTATATTCTTTATATTCAGTACAGTGTATACTCGAATCTCTAAATTGATTTCAAGAATCTTGTAAAATAATTAGTTTGTTTCCTTCCAAAATCTCAATATTCATAGCTACTTTTCATTTCTGGATGCAAGATTTTCATTTGTGAATAAGAGTCGTGATGAAAATAGATGAATCATGCACAACAGGCTTCGTTCATGCAAGAAGCGACGGATCATAAAATAACCATGAATGGGTTAAAAACACAATTTATTTC
This sequence comes from Asparagus setaceus, assembly GCA_012295165.1. Classification (NCBI taxonomy): domain Eukaryota; kingdom Viridiplantae; phylum Streptophyta; class Magnoliopsida; order Asparagales; family Asparagaceae; genus Asparagus; species Asparagus setaceus. Next base: position 19,681 of record WHSE01000137.1, read on the forward strand.
AACAAACAGGCCAACAAACAGTTTGGGACAGAGGCCTCCTCCTAAAAAGGCCCAGGTAAATAGGCCACTGGGATATAGTTTGGCAGTCTCACTGGAGCTCAATCGCTAGTCGCCCTGGAGAGACAGCGGGACAAACTCTTGAAGAGCCGTGCTAGCCACAGTCGAGTGTGGCCAGCACTCGGGCTGTGGCTAGGGCACGTGCCCCAACAGGCTTGTTGGGGCACGTGCCTAGCCAACAGTGCCCCACTCGACTAACTAGAGTCCCTTACTCTTGAAATGTCTAGGGTCTTATTAAGTCGAGGAATAAATTATGAAAATGAAATAATTTTCGGTTATTTTTATTGTTTTTATTTAAAATTAGAATGGATATATTTGATCTTAGTCGCTATTTGTGCAAGCCTGGGAATGGACGGGAGAGTGTTAGAGAGAGTTGGTAATACTTCATTTGTGTTTGAAAATAAAAAATAACTCTCAAATTTTCACTGCAACTTCGGAGTTTTTGTGTAATGGTTAGGAATGTTAACAATTTAAAAAACTAGCTATTCTAGACAATGCTACAATTAGCAAAATAGTGACTAAGATGACTCACTTATTATCTGACTGGTTAATGTTTCCATTATGGGTGTTAATATTTGTTTGTAAAAAACAAGATAATCTCACATCGAATATTTGAGCATCATTTTAGAGATTTAAACGCATTTAATGTTTATTAGACTTTGATAAATATGTCAAAGCATAACTTTTAAACCCACATGCAGGTAGCGCGATTTTAACGCGATTATAATTTACTTTTATTATATTGCTTATTTAATTTTGAGAAATTATTTTAAAATTTTTAAAAATGAATGTTAGTTGGAAGTTTTTGACTGTTGGAAAATGACTGCGTTTTGGCTGTTGGAGAGTGAATGTTATTTTCAAGGGATGCTTTAAAAATATGTGACTTGAAGAAATCCTTTCAACCCTATAATACTTAAAACTGTCACTTCTTTCTCAAACTTTTCTATCTAAAAAACTTGTAATCCTACAAACTTATTTCGTTGAGAATTTGTGGAAATTTTCAAATTTGTTGTCTAGAAGTTTCATAATCTGTTGTATCCTAGGAATATAATTCGCTTAAGCTAAAGCAAACTTAGATTTCTACGGAATTTGGATCCTCTCCACTACAAAAAATTAGTGAAAAGACCATTATTTTTAATCACAACCATTGATTATCTAATGGTGATTGTGATACATTCGAATTCTAATGGGTGATTGCGATACATTCTAAATCTAACATTCACAATACCCCATATATTGCACTTATTCTAAATTTGCACTCAAAAGAAAAACCATAACTAACCACTAGATAATCAATAGTTGTGATTAAGAGTGTGTTTGGGAATGCTCATTTTTGAAGCTTATAAGTTATGCTAGCTTTTAGTGGCTTTTGACTTTTATGATAAAAATATTATAAAATTATTTAGGTAGTCTGATAATTTGTTTGGTCAAACCTAGCTTATTTAGGTGAGCTTATAAGTTAGTTTTTCAAAACTGAGGTATACCGACTTTTAAAATGTGACTTATAAACTAACTTATTTTGTATTTTACCAAATAGATAGAAATGAAAAGCTAGCTTAAAAGCTAGTTTGACCAAAAAATAAATTGCGGCTTACACTTAAATAGTGGTCCCTCCACTACTTTTTGGTAGTGGAGAGGATCCAATACATTACTAAGTGGGCGAATATTTATGTAAGGAAAATGATTTTTCACGCCTCAGATTTTCTCCTCATTATTATTATTACTAACAATGGGTATACCTATCTTTTTCAGTTCCATTTTTCTTGTATATCTCAATTTACTAATAAGTTAATAACTATAAGCGTGATACTCATATTACTTAGAGACTATATGATTTAATAACACATATATATCAATGTTTTTTGCACGTACAAAAGACCAATTTGAGATTTTATGTTTGCCAGGTTAGCACTGCGGTGCCTGAAGCGGTGGAAGGAGACGCAAGGAATGTCCTCTGCGAGGCTGTAGAGAAGCACCAAGCAGATATGGTCGTCATTAGAAGCGATGGTTACGGAACAAATAAGAAGGTATCATACATTTTCATTTTGATTCTTTACTTAAATCTTGCTAGCACGGGATACCCATATTTTAGCTATTTATTTTCTCGAAGGTTAATTGCAGATAGGCCTTCTATACTATAACCTAGTTGCGGATAGACCCCCAATAGTTTTATTGTTGCAGATAAACTTCTGCGTGATTTTTTACTCTTTTACCCTCAAAGAAAGAGATAATTGCTTCTTTAATAAATATGCTTCTTTAATAAATAAACCTTGTGAGAGTAAAAGAGGCACAAAAAAAAGAAAAAAAAAGAAAAAAAGAAAACTCACTTAGCGAGTCTATCTGTAGCAACAAAGCTATAGGATAGTTGAGTTTTTAATTAAAATTTTGACATTATCATATTAGATTTTTTCATAGAAACCACATTTAAGATAGGGTTATCTTGAAACCATATTGATTGTCAATTTATACATAAATCACATCATATTATGTATGTGTGTTATAGTCTTTATCATATCATATTATGTATATATGTATGTTTATGTATGTGTATTTTATGGTCAAGAGATACAAATTATGTCGATACCCATAAGAATATGAATTCTTTTTATAATTGTGCATATTTTTTAGGGCATTTTCAATAAAAAAGTTTTAACGTAGGACACACTTTTAGAATAGTATTAGATATAATAATCTTTTATTAATCATTGTAGTCGGTTTTAATACAGGAAATTTAAAGTTCTCCGAACAAGCTTGTATGTGTGTATAATCTTGTTAAATAATTAGTTTGTTTCCTTCCAAAATCCCAATAGTGATAGCTACTGTTCATTTCTGGATGCAAGATTTTCATTTGTGAATAAGAGTATCCTGATGAATATATAATCATCACTAGTCAAATTTTAGGTCACGCATAACAGGCTCGGTTCATGCAAAAAGCTCGTAACGTAAGTAAGTAAGTATGATGGGTAAAACACAATTTATTCAAACAAACAGCCCAACACAAAGTTTGGGACAGAGGCCTCCTCCTCGAAAGGCCCAGTTTGGTACGCCAACTGGGATATACTTTGGCAGGTCACCCTCAAGCTTGCACGCTAGTTGATGTACAGAGAAAGAGCGAGACAAACTCGTGAAACGTCTAGAATCTTATTAAGTCGAGAAATAAAGTATGATTATTTCATAATTTTCAGTTAATTATTTTTAACAGAGGTACTTCTTAAAAGGATGGATATTTTCGATCTTAGTCGCTACTGTGCGAGTACGGGAGTAGACAGGAGAGAGAAAGCTTAAGAAAGAGTTGTTAATACTTTATTTGTGTTAGAATATAAAAATATAACTCTCAATTCTTATCATAATTTTAAAGATCGATAGTTAGAAACTTCAACAATTTGAAAACCTCGATATCATTAATCAATACTATAATTAGCACAATAATGACTAAGATGACTCTCTTGTTATCTGACTGGTTAATGTTTCCATTATGGTTATACCAATCTTTTCAGGTCCATTTTTGTTGTTTACTAATAAGTTAATAACTATAAGTGTGATACTCATATTACTTAGAGACTATATGATTTAGTAACACGCATATATAGCATTTCAATATGTTTTTTGCACGTACAAAAGATCAATTTTGAGATGCTTTAATTTGATGGAAGGAGATGCACGGAATGTCCTCTGCGAGGCTGTAGTGAAACACCAAGCAAATATGCTCGTCGTTGGAAGCCATGGTTACCGAGCAATCAAATAAGAAGGCGTCACACATGTTCATTTTGATTCTTTAATTTAAATCTTGTTAGCCACAGGATACCCATATTTTAGCTATTTATTTTCTTGAGGGCAATAAGATGCTCAGGTCTAGCGAGTCCTCAGGTGACCTCTCTAAACTGAACCTTAAAGGAGAACTCAACTCCATCAGATCCCTCTAATTCGCAGATGACACTCTTATATTCAGCAAGGCCACTCACCAAGATCTGGCTGTCCTCAAAACTATTTTCTACATTTTTGCTAACATCTCTGGCCTTAACATCAACTACTCCAAAACAAATCTTTTTTATCTAGGTAAAATCCCCCACAAAGGTGCCTGTCTTGCTTATTCACTCAATTGCTCTGCTGGATCTCTCCCCTTCCCATACCTTGGGCTTACCCTCAAGAGAGGTTCTTTATCGAGGAGAGACTGGCAACCTCTCCTTGACTCTTTTTCCAAGAAGCTTGCTCTTTGGAAATCTAAATCCCTATCCATCGGAGGTAGGCTCACCCTCCTCAACTCTGTTCTCTCCTCCCTTCCCCTATACTATATGTCTTTCTTCAAACTCCTATCTGGATCACCAAGGCCATAGATAAAATTAGAAGATCTTTCCTATGGGGAGGCCACCAGCAAACATCAAAACCTAAATGCCTTGTGAGAGGGGACCAAATCTGCAAATCAAAACTAGAGGGGGGTCTTGGTGTCATCAACATCCAAACCTTCAACCAAGCCCCCTTATCCAAATAGATATGGAAAATATATGACCATAACTCACTCATTAGCAAAATCATCTTCTCCTTATACTCATCAAACCATTCTAATCCCATCACTACCCCCCCCCCCCTCTAAAGGCTTTACTTCTAAATTTTTTCCTTGATCTTTACTCTATTCACCATGCTTTTTTCAGTCTTGTTCAATAGAATATAGGAGATGGTAAATCTATCAGATTTTGGGAGGATAACTAGACAGGCACCAACTCCCTCAGCAGCCTTTTTCCAAGGGTTCACAACCTGGCCTTCTCTCCTTACACTACTCACTCCCAAGGCCTCATGCTACACAACTCCTGGAAGTGGCACCCTCTTCTCAGAAGAGGCTATTCAGAAAAAGATAGAAGAGAGATTGCAGCTCTCCTGACGCACCTCCTTCGGTTCAAGCCCTCTGGTCCAAATTCCAGGGACTGCTTATGGTGGCCTTACCACCCTTCAGGCTCCTTCACGGTGAAATCCTTCTACTCCTCCCTCAACAGTGGTGGTGTTCGCGGTAAAAGTTGGGATGATTGTCATTGATTTGAATTTGCTTACAGCTTCTTTGGCCTACAACAAGATTCAAAAGAAATGCCTTTTATTTTAAGGCGTACAATGAAAATCAAAAGATTACAACTCTTATCCTTGTGAACAAACACGAGGATCTCTGTTATATTGAGGTCCCGGCTGCGTGGGTTCTTTGCTGTCGGGGACTTTTGTGTCCGTGGACCACGCGCAATCCCGATCCGTAGAGACCGGGTTCGGAACTACTGAGGCGTCAGGGGGCTCGTTCACGAAGCAAGAAGCGCGAGGGATCACACTCACGAAGGAGAGGATGCGCCGGGGATCACACTCACGAAGGAGAGGATCGCCGGCGGGTGAGATCTACTAGGAGAAATCCTGGCTATCCACGAGATTATCTGAAAGCTTAACCTAGAGGGTATCTGTAGTTCGACCGAATTGGTTACCTTTAACTTGAGATCTGGCGTCGATCGCACTTGTACTGTTGTTGCTGGGGCCGATCGCGCCGTAGATCTCTAAGAATTCTTAAGTCCGAGCTCTTCCAAATCCCCAAAATCCAACCTCCGAAGCCCTTCTCTCCGAAGACCTCCCCATTTATATGAATCGGGGGTGTGGTCTTCGGCCACTTGGCCAGAGCCACCTCTGAGAATCGTAGAGGTGGCTCGGCCATGATGGCCGAGACCACTTGGTAGAGCACCTTAACCAGTTGGCGAGGTGGCTCGGCCATGGTGGCGCCGCCTCGACCACTTGGCGAGGCACCTCGACAAGTTGGCCGAGGTCCGTCTTCTTCGCCGGTTTATTTGTTTTGCCGTTTTTCTCGGTCTTCTGGGCTTAAGTTCCGTCTGTTCAAGTCCGTGCTCGATTCATTTGATTGAACTTCAACCCATCAACGGCCTAAATGACGATTGGTCGACATTTGAACTTGGCCTCATCGACGTTTGAATCCGATCAACTTCCAGAGCTCAAACGGCTCGTATGCATCGACGGACTAAGTACGGTTGATTCCGTCTCGTCGGCGTTTGAGTTTAGTCAACTCGCCTCGTTGAGCTTCGTCGGCACGTCGTTTCGTCGGCTCGTACGCCTTGCCAACTCGCTTCATGCGTTCGCCGAGTAATCACTCGCCAATGTTTTCGGGTCATGTTGTCGGATGGATCGTCGGTTGTCAACCCACCGTTTACGAGTCTTGTTCGGGTACTGATAAGCAATTTTTTAACGCCTACAGATACCCCCTCCAAAGCGTCTCAGTCTCGATTCTTGATGAGCCTGGGATGCTTTGGACATAATGGTTCCGACCTTGATCGGTGGGGTCCCAAAGATAGCTTCAAGTCTTCGATTCTTTGGACCATCCGGTTCTTTGTAGGATTTACGATAAGATCACGGTCTTTGCATTTATTGTCCGACCGCTTGTTATCTTGATTTGAAGGCGATGGGTGAGTTTTGTTTGTAACTTCGTGTCGGTTGGTTGTTGTTTAACTAACCATCGACTTTTGGACTTTAGTATGTCGTGAACTCCTTGTTGGCGACACATTGGTTGTCGAGTACATGGAGTTTAGTAACCCTCAATCGACTAATTCTTAGTCATCACGTGTGTTGTTAGTTTAACCACGGCGGGAGGACTGATCTTTCATGGAGATATACTCAGAGGATTCCTTGTCGAAGCAGGGGAGACCATTTGGGTTTCAACCCTCGTCCTAGCTTTCGATTGGCGAGTCGCGGCGCTTTGACGGTGTGGATCGAACCGTTGATCGATAAATTTTTGGCGACGGCGTTGGTTGGCGTCGCTCTTGCATTACTCCTTCTGGAGTACTATTATCCATAGTGGGAGGAATTTATTCCGTTCGGTGTTGAGATAGGCCCAGAGCAGCATGCAATGGCATTGAGTGCGATGGGAGGAGTCTTTTCGAGGTAGAAGCGTTGTCCGTCAATATAAGCCTCGTCGAGAATTAGATCAATTTATCCCTCTTTAAGGTTCCACAATATGAGAAAATTGAGGGTTATTGAGTTATCCTAAGAATATTTCTTGTGAGAATATTCTTAGGAACTTCTCGATAAATTGGGAAGCGGTTTATACTCGTAATCGATTGGGTAGGATTAGGCGACGCGTTGATTTCGTCGATGCAATCCATACGATCGAGTTATCCCTAAGAATATTTCTTGTGAGAATATTCTTAGAACTTCGATAAATTGGAAGCAGTTTATACTCGTAATCCTAGTTGGGTAGGATTAGGCGTTGCTTTCGGCGTCGATGCAATCCATACGATCGAGTTATCCTAAGAATATTTTTTAAAATATTCTTAGGAACTTCTTGATAAATTGGGAAACGGTTTATACTCGTAATCCTAGTTGGAGTAGGATTAGGCGACGTTGCTTTCGGCGTCGATGCAATCCGCCGATCGAGTTATCCCTAAGAATATTTTTTAAAATATTCTTCCGGAACTTCTTGATAAATTGGGAAACGGTTTATACTCGTAATCCTAGTTGGAGTAGGATTAGGCGTTGATTTACGTCGATGCAATCCATACGATCGAGTTATCCTAAGAATATTTCTTGTGAGAATATTCTTAGAACTTCGATAAATTGGGAAGCGGTTTATACTGTAATCCTAGTTGGAGTAGGATTAGGCGACGCGTTGATTTCGTCGATGGGGCCTTTGCGAGGTGTTATCTGAATAAATCTTGAATCTTTCCAAATATAGCGGAGAGGATAGGGGCGATTAGCAGTTGATTTGGAATTATTTTGGCATCAATTAAGGTTCCAATTAGGGCTCCTAATTAGGGGCTGATTTGGTTCCTTTGGATATCTAATTGGGCTCCATTAGAATTCCTACTTGTTGCCAAATAAGAGTCCTTATTCAAAGAGGATTGGGTCCATATGGGGTTGTTATAAATACCCATAAATCCTCCTCTTCTTTGACCTAGGCCGGCCCCCCCTGCTCTCTTCCTCTCTTGTTTTCATCTCGCTTCTCGCCGTCTTATCTCCTTCGATCAACGAGGTATGTGTACGAGGGTTTTGTAAATTCTCTTTTTTTTTTCTTTTCTTCTTCTTGTGCGTCTGCGGCCAGACGCGCGAGAAAGGAAGGAAGCGTGGCCTTGGCGCCAGCGGCGTAGCTGTGAAATTCTGGTATGTAGCCGCCAGCGCTTAAGCCAGCCAGCGTAGCTAAATGGCAAGCCCCACAGCCTTATGTATTGTAGCCAGCAATCCATATATTCGCGCTATACTCACCCCATTCTGCAGCGCCAGATGCCGGCGCCAATGACAGTGCCCCAGCGTCAGGCCAGCGAAGCGCCGCCGCCAATAACGGTGCAGCGTCGGCGGCCAGTCTGCCAGCCGCGGTCCAGTAAATGGTCGGTCTGGTTGGCCGGACGCACCGTGCCTGTCATCGTCCATGAGACGGCCAGGACCACGAACTACGTTGCGAATTGATTTTTGTTGCACATCTAACTTTTCGTCGTGTTTTGCGGCTTCGATGTCGTCGGGAAGATCCGCAGCGCTCAGAGTCGATCAACTTCGCCGGCGTGAATGCCGCCTCCTTCTTTGGTGGTGCGCCCGGCGTTATATATATCGTTGTATCCCGCTTCGCTCTCCTTTGTGAGGCGATTGGGAAGAGCCGAAATCCTCCTTTGCGGGGATTGACGCTGCAGATTTTGCCTCATCCTTTCACATGTACACTCGTTATGACCCCGCTTCGTTCTCCTTTGTGAGGCGATTGGGAAGAGCCGAGATTCTCCTTCGTGGGGATCAACGCTTCAAAGATTGGTTTTGCTTGGTCATCACCCGTCTCGATATCTTTAACGGGAGCGATTTCATACCGTACCCTTACTCTGTAGAACGGAATATATTGCCGCTTGGTTTACGCGACTATATTTATCGTTCTTGGTGTCGATCTGGATAAAATCGTCATACCCGTTATAAGGTCGTACTTCGATCTATGAAAGATGAATTCAGCGCCTTTCACTAAGCTGAATATTTTTGATTTCGGTTGATTATTCCTCGGGAACTTTTGGCTACAGCGGTTGATGGGCGCCATATCGAATACTATTCCACGTGTGCGATCCCTCGATTTTATCTCGCCTCGATTTGCGCGCACATCGGCGAGCGATCGAGCGTATTTGAGGGAGTTCCCGTTCTCCGACGATTGGTCACCGATCGCCGCTCGTAGGGACAATCTCGAACCTGCGAAAGGCAGTTATCTATTCGGTGACTCGGTTAAGGATCCGGATCGGCTTTTATCGAGTGAGAGGTGGTTGAACAAAGACGACGGAGGCCCTTGTATATTCCCCGGATACCTCGTCAGCTCTCATTGACCGACCTTAGACACCATCTTTGTGACCGCCGTATGTCATGGCGTCGACCGAGGAGCATGATCATATTCATTGTGGGTTTATTACCCGGCCAGTAGGTTCGGGGTTCAATAGGAATCGCGTCATCGGTCTTCACCCTGGGGTTGTAGGGCTGGACACACCACCCCGTGATGAGCTTTTTGTTCCTGCTTCGACTTTGAAGAATCGCCTTGCTAAATTGGGGCGAGAGATGCCGTCGTCAAGTCATAGATTCTTCGGTTGGGTTCACTCGTCAAGTAAGCATTGGTGGGGTCGCCTGACCACTTACGTCCTCAGCCGGTGGGATGGAGAACTTCGCGCTTGTGGTCTGTATTCAGCGATTCGTGCCACCATGTATGGCCTTCCAATCAGCGTCAATCATTTCTTCACCTTATTTGAGCTTTATAATCCAGATTCGAATACGTTTTTCACTAAACACGGTGAGTTGGGGTTGGCTTTACATGAGATGTACCGTATTTCAGGTCTACCCATGGGAAAGATGCTATATCAGGAGTACTTTCCCTCCAATCAGGAATTGAGCCGGCTGAAGGAACACACGTCCGATCGTTATAAGACTTTATGGGATCTCACTTGTCATTACTATATAGCTCGCCCAATCTGAGCCTTAAAAATGGGTATGATCTGAAACCCGATTCATACTACTTGTTCCGGCATTTGGAGGACAAATCGGCGAGGAAATATGTGAACTATCACCACTCACTCCTTGAAGGTTAATGAACTGTCGAGAAGTCAGAGGCTAACTCTTATCATCGGCTTCGCCAAAGAAGGCTTTCCTTCGGGGACCAAATTTTCGACCTTTACGTGGCATGCGGTGAAGCCTATCCGGTAGACAACTCTCCTAGCGGGCTACCTTGCAATCGGCTCAAGAAGTGTGTGGTTCCATATCAATCGATGGCGCTTTACCTGGAGGTCCTTTACCTGCGGATTCAGCTGCATACAAGAAGGAACTCTCTCTCCTTCGGTGATGGTGGCTAATATTCACCGTGGATTGCGGCATATAGTTGGCGTTTACTCGAGAAAGGCGAGCCATCCTCACGTATCCCTTCTGTTCGAGTAGAGCTCCCATATACCTATTTGATGGCCTGGTTGGTCCTTCATCGTTCCGACATGATGTCGGCACCGGGTTCTACAGATTCGTCTACTCCTTTCTTGCGGTTGGTAGAAGATTGTAGATGGAAGGGGTGTGGCTGCGAGATCAAGAAGCAGTCTGATTCACAAAGGGTGGATCTTTTCTAGATGTTTTCCTCGATTCTCGGTCAATATGGTGAGTCCTTGGAGTGGAGACCGCAGCCCGGACTTCACTTGACATTGGTTGTTTCAAGCGGCTAGTGAATATCGGGCGAGGTATCTCTTTCCGGTGAAGGAGGAATGCTTCATTGAGCCTTATTTTCCTGTCGTTTTGCTTTCGCCCGGTTGGTTCTGACCAACTTTATGTTGGGAACCCGAACTGGCTCGATTCGAGGTGGACTTGTGGATGGCCTTTGATGGGCAAAAGCGAGTGTTTACCTTTTATAGTCGCAAGTGCACAACCATTGTCAAGTTATAGTATTTAAGATTGTCGATCCCACGAGGAGCGGAAATAGGAAGTGTTTGATTCAAGCTCGGTTCTCAAATTATGCGTGACAATTAGGGTTTTATTCAAGATAATATGAAAATATGATGAAGTGATGAGAGAGTAGATTTGGATTGTGTGTGAAAGGAATCACAATTAAAAAGGCGAGATTTCAATAAGAGATGAAGGAATCTAGAATTGAATCCACTAGCTAACTCAAATTATAATCTCTGAAAAATTCTCTTTTACCACATCTCAAATTAGATTTATTAAGCATAAGATATCAAACCACTTAAGGAAAGCATAACTTATCAAATTATCACCTAATTGAAATTCAAACTCATGAAGAGAGTAATAACAAGATAATAATCCTAGAATTCATAAGCATAGCCTATCAAACCACTTAAGGAAAGCATAAACTATCAAATTCTTCTTCTATCGATTAGTTCTCTAGTTGATTAACCTAAACATGATCTTTTAAGCATAAGAGATGATTCATAAACACAAAAGAGATTAGACTAGTTTCATGCAACCTAGATCCCTACAAGAGTTTAGTTCAACATCTTGGGAAATTCAAACAAATAGAAAAAGAAAGAAAATAAAAAGAAAAGAAAAATTCTAAACTAATCTAACTACAAAACAATTAAATCTAAACTACAAAGCTATTAAATCTAAACTACAAAGCAAATAAATAACAAGAAAGAAAAGAAATAATAAAGAGAAATAAAGAGAAACGCAACTCATCATCATCAACTCATCCTCCTTTTGGTCCTTGAACAAGAAGAAGAAGATGGGATTGAAGGGGCGAAAATATTTATTTATTGAGGAAAAATTATTACAATGAAAGGTACTCTAAAACAAGAGCAACCCTTTCTCTCCAAAAGGAGTTTTACAAAATATTTCACACCTCTAAACCCTCAGATACTACTATTTATACCCCGAGTTGATGTGAACCATTGGATCAAACTTGGCCAAAAGGAAGAAATCTTTCCTTAATTGAATCTATTGCGCACCAATCGGTTGGCCGATCGGTTAGCCAACCGGTTGGTCAACCGATTGGTTCCCAACGGATTTTGTCTTTTCTTGATATTTTTGCACGAATTCTTCTTGGATTCCCTTGGTATCTTGGGCCTTCGTTTGTCTTCAGATTTGGGCTTCAAAATTGGTAGAAATTGAGAGAATTTGAGTCATTTGAGCTTTTATTCATTAATACTCCATTATTCGCAAAATAAGATAAAACATATTATTAGTAACATATTTATTGATATAAAATAGATAATGAGGTTATTAAAATGTCATTAAAATGTGATTATCAAATACCCCCACACCTAAACTTTTGCTAGTCCTCTAGCAAGGAAGAAAAATGAAAAAGAAAGAAAGAAAAATCCTAACTCACTTTCGCAGGAATCGCGGTTGTATTTAGCGCATACAACAAGCCTTTAAACCCTAGGTTACCCTAGTGGGCGAGTTGTAGTCTCGTGAGGGTTTGCGTGAATATACCCACAAAATTCAGTCAACTTACCAATTTAAAGAAGCTAATTGAATAATTCAAAGATTCCACAAGTCGGTTAATACTCAAGAAAACGTTTTATCATGATTTCAAAGTAAACTTCTTAAGAAAATCCTTCCATTGTAGTGATACAAAACCAAGTTTTTCTCAAAGATTTAATTCAAAAGTTTTGAAGAAAACATGCTAACTCTTTGTTTCAAACAATGTTCAAGTCTCTTAACCCATTTTGAAAAATCAAGAACATATACCATTATTTCCATATATATAAAAACATGGTTAGTTTTTTTTTTTTTTTCTTGGTAGTCTTGTTCTTTTTAATCGGGCTTTCTAAGTGACCATTTAGCGAGTTTTGGGCCAATGAATCCCAACCCAATTGGGCTTAGGTCATTAAGCATAAAAATACTCCTCGGGCTTAATTACTCAGTCAACTTAGGCTTAGTAACAAAGAACTACCGATGATTTTAAGAGAAATTTATTTGGTGCCCATTTTTCGCACTCTTTTTGTTAAGTTAGTATAATATATATATGTGTATATGTATATATGTCTTGAAAAATATTTGGATTAATGCAACTTAAAGAATCATTTTCAACTCTAAGTTAAGCACGCAAAAATTTCATCACTCTGATTAAACATCAAGTTAAACTTTAGTAAAGTATACCACTTTGAAAATCATTCTTCGGAATTTATTTAAAATTATCATAAAAGGTAAACTTGAGTGTATAACTAACTCAGGATTAGAAGACTATTAATCAACTCTATTAAGTTGGCAAGTGACAATTTTTTTTTTAAAGAAAAAGAAAATGAAAAATGAAAAAGAAAGAAAGAAAAATCCTAACTCACTTCGGAATGTGGTTGTATTTAAGCATACAACAAGCCTTTAAACCCTAGGTTACCCTAGTGGACGAGTTGTAGTCTCGTGAGGGTTTGCGTGAATATACCCACAAAATTCAGTCAACTTACCAATTTAAAGAAGCTAATTGAATAATTCAAAAATTCCACAAGTCGGTTAATACTCAAGAAAGCGTTTTATCATGATTTCAAAGTAAACTTCTTAAGAAAATCCTTCCATTGTAGTGATACAAAACCAAGTTTTTCTCAAAGATTTAATTCAAAAGTTTTGAAGAAAACATGCTAACTCTTTGTTTCAAACAATGTTCAAGTCTCTTAACCCATTTTGAAAAATCAAGAACATATACCATTATTTCCATATATATAAAAACATGGTTAGTTTTTTTTTTTTTTCTTGGTAGTCTTGTTCTTTTTAATCGGACTTTCTAAGTGACCATTTAGCGAGTTTTGGGCCAATGAATCCCAACCCATTGGGCTTAGGTCATTAAGCATAAAAATACTCCTCGGGCTTAATTACTCAGTCAACTTAGGCTTAGTAACAAAGAACTACCGATGATTTTAAGAGAAATTTATTTGGTGCCCATTTTTCGCACTCTTTTTGTTAAGTTAGTATAATATATATATGTGTATATGTATATATGTCTTGAAAAATATTTGGATTAATGCAACTTAAAGAATCATTTTCAACTCTAAGTTAAGCACGTAAAAATTTCATCACTCTGATTAAACATCAAGTTAAACTTTAGTAAAGTATACCACTTTGAAAATCATTCTTTCGAATTTATTTAAAATTATCATAAAAGGTAAACTTGAGTGTATAACTAACTCGGGATTAGAAGACTATTAATCAACTCTATTAAGTTGGCAAGTGACAATTTTTTTTTTAAAGAAAAAAGAAAATGAAAAATGAAAAAAGAAAATGAAAAATAAAAAAATAAAAAATGACTAAAATCTGAGAGAAATTTGACTAAGTCCCACCCCACACCTAAAATTTGCATTGTCCTCAATGTAAATCTGAGAAAGTAATATGGAGAAGAGTGGAAGCACTTACGGATGTTAGGATGACACGGAACAGAAAAAATTGAAAGCGCATTTACATTAATGCGAGGGGAGGCGAAACCAATTGTTGTTGTGTTTTTTTTTATTATGCATGATGATTTACAAGTTTTTTTTTTATTTTAAAGAACAAGAAACTCTCACATGAGAGAAGAATAAATTCTTTTATTATTATTGTGGGACAAAAACAAAATGTAGAATAAAAGATGAAACATGAAAGCTCACATTCTACATTAACTCCTACCTTATTCTTTGAAAATTCTACCCGAAATTTAAAAATTTCAAAATGATATAATTCTTGATGTGCTTAAATTCCAAAAATTTCAGGGTTTTTAGTGATGTGTGCAGCAATGGAAGGTAGGTATTAATGGTTGTATGCTTTTTGAACTTAGATTCATTATTAACAAAAATTTCATCAAAAATGAAATCTTGTTGTTTTCTATTTTCTACCAACCTAGGTTCATTAACAAAGGGTTCTTCAAATGTTGGCATCAAGATGCATGTATTCAACATAATTCTCTCGTTCTGAAGGACTTGATTATTAACCTGGTTACCTGACTGTTGTGAATGGATTGCATTCACTTGATCGTGAAAAGTTGACCCTGAGTTCCTTGGATTGGTCACGGGTTGACTCGGAAATGTTCCTTTCTCTCTTTCACTCACGGCGTTTGCTAGTTGCCCTAGTTGGGTTTCTATCCTGGCGATGGCTTGAGTGTTCGAGTTGATCGCTTGGTTGGTTGTTTGCATGAAGGAATTTAGAGTGTTGGATGATTGAGTCAACAGGTTGGTGGTGGTTTTGATCATGGCTTCTAAACCCTTTTCTATGACACCAAGGCGTTTTCGGATCGGGTTAGAAAGATTCGTGGTTGATGAGGAGGAAATTGAAAAGGTAGATTTGAGTGATGGAAATTGTTTGGTGGATTGAGCGGAATCGTGTTTCCCCTAGGAATTTGTTAGTTTGAGGTGGGATTGACGTTTTGATTTGGGGTAACTTCCTTGATTCCACGCAAAGTTGGGATGATTCCGCCAAGGATTGTAGGTTGGGGCAAAAGGATCATTCCTAGGAGGTGGAATCGGCGTTAACGACCTAGTGGCTGTCGGATCCTAAAGAGGGCATTCATCGGCAACATGAGATGGGGCCGACAATTGTGACAACTGAGAGATTTGATTGACTTGGCGAGGCTGCGTTCTTTGATTTGAGCTTCTAGCCTCGCATGATCGTCGCCATCTTTGCTTCATGGCTATATTCGTTCCTAAGGAAGGACCACTAGATTGGGCTTGAGGAACCGATGCACCCTAGTCATCCGCAGTGTTCCCATTGCATGGTTTTCGGCAGACTCTCTAAGAAATCCCGCTTCATCGGCATTTTTCTTCATAAAATCCCCTTGACACATAGACTCTAAGGAAGTTTTGCGGGATAATCCAATCCTTCGTAAATGATTTGGCACAATCGCCATTTTTCCGGACCATGGTGAGGACATTGGATGAGGAGATCCTTAAACCTATCGAAATACTTCGAATGGCTCACCGGGACAATCCTAAAATTTTGAATCTTGTTTAGGCTTGACCGTTTTGTGAATTGGGAAGAATTTTTTAGAAAAACTTTTACAAAATCATCGAGGTTGAAATCGAATCTGGGTGCAAATTTTTACATTTTTGTCCTTAAGAGTGAAGGAATAAATCGAAGCTTAATTGCATCCTCAGTTAGGTCTTTCATTTTAATCATGAGGAGACTTCTACAAATTGAGAGATGAAAATATATCGTCTTGGTTTGTTCCTAAAATTTTGGAAGCATGTTGATGAAATGTGGTCGGAGTTGAAATTAGTTCCATTTGCTTCGGAAGCTTAATGCATGAAGGGATAGCATTCCTAGTTGGGTAGCAGATATCTTGAAGAACGGGAGGATTGGCCATTTCGTTTGGTTGAGAAGTTGAATCGAGCGAACTAAGCGATTGGTATTATCCCTAACAAGTTTGCATGAACCAAAATCAAGGGATTTTTTTTTAATTAAAAAATGAAAAGTTAGTGAGATGGTGAAAAGAGAAGAAGAGGGAAGAAGAAAAGAAAATTAACAAATCAAGGCAATCACTTTTCAATCACCCTAACTCTAGGGTTAAGCCTAAACTTCGACTAGACCGGCTCTAACCAAAAACTCCCAAGTGAAAAAATCCGGTTCGTGGGTAATTAGCCGTAAGGATAGTACTAGAGGAGATCAAAGATCAATTAAGTACCTGCGTTCCTGCAGGAACTGCATGCACCTAAACCTTGCCTTAGACACCAATTAATCCAAATAAACTTAGACCAGTTCACTCAAGAATTTCTTGTTCCTTATTGAGCTCGAATCCTTAGGGGCCAGCGTCTAATTCTTTTAGGAGGCTTGGGTTTGTATAGTGAGGAATCGTGATTTTTGGCTGAAGGAAAGGGTGATGAAATCCCTCACCTTATCTTGATTAATGGGTTTTGCCCTTAAAAATATTTTCAAGTGAGTGTCAATTCAAAATGCTCAAATCACTTTGGTGAATTCCTACTATTATATGCAATCGACCCTAGAAATTAAAAGCAACTAAAAGGATGAGAAGAAAAAATATATATATATTTTTTTTAATATGGTCGACAAGAAAGAAAGTCAGTTTTTTTATATTAACCTAATTGTCTCTAATGTGATGAACTACCTATAGGGTGGAATTAAAAATACTAGAGAGAGAGTTACTGCAAAAGCAATGCAAAGCCTCGTTGGAGGCAACCTTCAATCTCGAATCTTCAACTCCTTGCCTTCAAGCTCCTTTTGTCATTCACAATAGATAAACACACAAGTTGAAGAACTAAAAAAATTCCTACTTAACAGTTCCGACAGCGGCCAAAAACTTGATGGCAGTGTTTACCTTTTATAGTCGCAAGTGCACAACCATTGTCAAGTTATAGTATTTAAGATTGTCGATCCCACGAGGAGCGGAAATAGGAAGTGTTTGATTCAAGTTCGGTTCTCAAATTATCGTGACAATTAGGGTTTTATTCAAGATAATATGAAAATATGATGAAGTGATGAGAGAGTGATTTGGATTGTGTGTGAAAGGAATCACAATTAAAAGGCGAGATTTCAATAAGAGATGAAGGAATCTAGAATTGAATCCACTAGCTAACTCAAATTATAATCTACGAAAAATTCTCTTTTACCACATCTCATATTAGATTTATTAAGCATAAGATATCAAACCACTTAAGGAAAGCATAACTTATCAAATTATCACCTAATTGAAATTCAAACTCATGAGAGAGTAATAACAAGATAATAATCCTAGAATTCATAAGCATAGCCTATCAAACCACTTAAGGAAAGCATAAACTATCAAATTCTTCTTCTATCGATTAGTTCTCTAGTTGATTAACCTAAACATGATCTTTTAAGCATAAGAGAGATGATTCATAAACACAAAAGAGATTAGACTAGTTTCATGCAACCTAGATCCCCACAAGAGTTTAGTTCAACATCTTGGGAAATTCAAACAAATAGAAAAAGAAAGAAAATAAAAAGAAAAGAAAAATTCTAAACTAATCTAACTACAAAACAATTAAATCTAAACTACAAAAGCTATTAAATCTAAACTACAAAGCAAATAAATAACAAGAAGAGAAAAAGAAATAATAAAGAGAAATAAAGAAAACACCAACTCATCATCATCAACTCATCCTCCTTTTGGTCCTTGAACAAGAAGATGGGATTGAAGGGCGAAAATATTTATTTATTGAGGAAAAATTATTACAATGAAAGGTACTCTAAAACAAGAGCAACCCTTTCTCTCCAAAGGAGTTTTACAAAATATTTCACACCTCTAAACCCTCGGATACTACCCTATTTATACCCATGGAGTGTGTGAACCATTGGATCAAACTTGGCCAAAAAGAAAGAAATCTTTCCTTAATTGAATCTGCTGCCTGTCGGTTGTGATCGGTTATGTAGGTTAGCCAACCGGTTAATATGGTGGTCAAGGATTGGTTTCCAACGGATTTCTCTTCTTGATATTTTTGCACGAATTCTTCTTGGATTCCTTGGTATCTTGGGCCTTCGTTTGTCTTGATTTGGGCTTCAAAATTGGTAGAAATTGAGAGAATTTGAGTCATTTGAGCTTTTATTCATTAATACTCCATTATTAAAATAAGATAAAACATATTATTAGTAACATATTTATTGATATAAAATAGATAATGAGGTTATTAAAATGTCATTAAAATGTGATTATCGACCTTGAGCATGGTTGTGGAGCGTCATGGGATGTCTAGGTGCTAGATTCAGTCTCAGAGCTCGGGCAGGTGTTTGGAGTCGACATTCCTTCATTGTAGTTGGCTATTAGTAGCTAAGAGGCAGTCCACAATGAGGGCTATCTCGGACTGATGGCGAAGCATGTGAGCGACCTGGGGACATCTCGGATCTGCGCTCAAGTTGGAGGAAGCCTAGGCAATCTCATCCACCGTGAATTGAGGGGGAATTCCGACTTCAGTCTTTGGGACTTTAGAAGGACAAAGCATCTGCGAACTCGGTACTCTCTCTTTTTCCCTAGTTTTCTAATCCTCTCTATTGGATTTCTCATTCAACGAATTTTCGGAAAAACTGTTGAAGAAGAATTTCAACCCTCTCAAGGGTTAAGCGAAAGAGGTTAGCCCATAAGTCGCGTGAATCCTCGGTCCTTGATATAGACTTGACCGATGCTTGATCGGTCGGCGGTAACATTGCCCGGTGTAACTTGAAATTTTCGACTTTTGGAAGTGACATTTTTATTTGCATCGCGAGGGTTTTAGGGATTATGATCACGGCTTTGATTTTCCTCCCCACAATGCTGAGGCCAGTTACGCTCATCTTGAGCAAGTTTTACTCAACAAATGTATGGAGCTATGGCGGAGGAGGCGATGTAGGACCTGATCCGGCGGACCGAGTACATCTAACATCGATAATTCCTCTTACGGGTGGCGAATCACGAATGGAATGACTTCGGTTTGTACCCCACTAATTGCCTCTTTGCTTTTTGTTCTTTTAGAGGGATTGCGGGAGACAAATGCACAAGCGAGAGACTAGGCAAGCTAACCCACCGTAGGAGGTAGCGACTTTACCTATTGTTCGATTTAATTGCATTTGCCTTCCTAATGCCTTCTTTTTCGAACTTCTCCATGGAAGATTTAGGTGGAATCACGGGTTATATGGCAACACTTCCATGGATGACTTTCTGCAGCTTGGTCACGGGATGGGGTACCCTTGGTGAAGTTTACCGTTCTTGTCCACGAAGAAGGTATGAATTTTCTCTTGATTAATTATAGGATCAACCGTTTGGCTAATATATAATTAAAGAGGCAGACATTCCACTTGTGTGTAGTGCCCTCTTTCCGTCAGCTTTCTCGGAATCGGCTACCGGCTGGATTGAGATAGATGAGCACCGAGGGCTCAGCTGCGGTTGGCGACATCGGCGATAGATACGCCTCTGGTAGACTCGCTAGCCTCTGAAGCTACACCGAAGGAGACGGGTAAGGGTCTTTTAGCCAAATAAGCTTTCGCCCATTTTTTACTAAAAATCCTAAAGTCCTCTTTTCTTCTGTGCAGAGCCTACATCTCGACTCCATGATGCGTTGATCTTTGGATGAAGACCATCCCATCTTATTATACGTTTGGAAATGCGCTCATTCTTTTCTGATGAACCGGTGATCGAAAAGGTCCTTCCGCGGCGGACTTTCTTCATCGATTCGACCTTTGCTTGATCCGGATGGCCTTGATACGGGATATGGGTTATCGAGCGGCTCGAACCATTGTTGATGACCTCGCCCATCGGAGGAAAACGAGGCGCAAAGAGCTCTGGTGGCAGGGGGGCTTCCTCATATGTAGCTGCTCATACGGGCTAGCGTTTAGAGGCATGGCGCGATGCTCGTGTTTTCTTGGGCTTGAAGTCGGTCTGCGAGAGAACAGCGTTGATCAGCTTGGAGCTGTTGTTGCCGAGACATATTCTTCCTGCCACATCGGTGATATTGTGGCGAGTCGCGGAGAAGGATATCGCTGCTGAGAGGCTCCATCTTGAGGAAGATAGGATGGGCGGTTGGGTGAGGCGGCAAGGAAGAAGCCCTCACGTTAGCGTCTAGGGAGCTTCTGGCCGAAGCGGCCGAGCTCGAGGAGAGCAACCGAAGACAGCGAACACGATGAGAGTCCTTGGCGAGTTGCGGGAAGAACTCCACCGAGGCTTACAATGGTGAAGTGTCTCGGCTTCGAACAACAAATCCTTTGT
This sequence comes from Asparagus setaceus, assembly GCA_012295165.1. Classification (NCBI taxonomy): domain Eukaryota; kingdom Viridiplantae; phylum Streptophyta; class Magnoliopsida; order Asparagales; family Asparagaceae; genus Asparagus; species Asparagus setaceus. The sequence continues at coordinate 40,313 of WHSE01000137.1, forward strand.
CATAGACTTGATGTTTAAGCGATTGTAGCTCCTTCCATATTTGCTTCAAATGAATAAGATCCATCCCTTTTATTGTTTATTATGATTCTTTTACCGTCGAAATAATTAACCATAATACTTATAGGATTTTGGCAAACCCTCGACCATCAGCGGGTTTGATTAGCCTTTACAACCACGTTTGAGTTGGGCTGGCGTCGCGGATCATCGGGATCCGTTCCGCCGCGTGGCGTTGTGCTAAAGAATGAAACTCTTCTAGACTTGTTGCTATGATATCGAATACATAGGCCATACTCTTTTGGCGCAGAGACCACCCGACAGCGTGTTACCGTAGACTTCGTCCCTTCTTAGGCTTGGGAAAATATCCAATCGAACTCGGTGTCTTCTTCAATCGGAAAAAGACTAAGGAAGCGTGTGAAGCGTTGGCTTTATCCTCTTAGGCCGGGATAAAATGCCCCGAATCGAACTCGGTGTCTTCTTCAATGGAGAAAGACTAAACGGCAGCAGCGTGTGGCGTTGACTTTAGGGGTTAGCCCACTGACCCTCAGCGGGTTTGATGAGCCTTTACCAACTACCGTTTGAGTTGGGCTAGCATGTAGATTATCTAAATCCGTTCTACACTAGCGTTGTGCTAAAAATGAAACTCTCTCGGACTTAATGCTACGATGTTGAATCGTGGAAGCTTATCTTTTTTTTCGGGAAGACTAACCCGACAGCAGCGTGTTACGTTAGACTCATCCTTCTTAGGCTTGGGATGAAATACCCGAATCGAACTTCGGTGTCTTCTTCAATGGAGAAAGACTAAACCGACAGCAGCGTGTGAAGCGTTGGCTTTATCCCTTCTTAGGCTTCGGGATAAAATGCCCGAATCGAACTCTGGTGTCTTCTTCAATGGAGAAAGAAGCCCAAACAGCGTGTGGCGTTGGCTTTATCCTTCTTAGGCCGGGATAAAATGCCCCGATCGAACTCGGTGTCTTCTTCAATGGAGAAAGACTAAACCCGACAGCTGCGTGTGGCGTTGGCTTTATCCTTCTTAGGCTTGGGATAAAATGCGAATCGAACTCGGTGTCTTCTTCAATGGAGAAGACTAAACCCGACAGCAGCGTGTGAAGCGTTGGCTTTATCCTTCTTAGGCAGGGATAAAATGCCCCAAGATGAACCTTGGTGTCCTCTTTTGGCGGAGAATGAGCTGAGCCGGAGGAAGATTGATTGAGGTGGGAAAGGAAGAATGTGTTCTATTTCGGGGATGAGGCTAACAATGATTCCCTTGTGGAATCGAAAAGACTTCGGTGACCGATTCGGACTAAGCGAGTGCGAAAATCCCGGCACCTGCCGGTCGGCGCTACCTAGGATGAAGATGGAACTAAGAGTGGGATCTCCACTCACGAGAGCGAAGAGACTTCGGTGACCTTGATTCGGACAACACAGTGCGAAAATCCGAGCCTTACAACCGGTCGAGCTACCTAGGATGAAGATGGAACTAAGAGTGGGATCTCCACTCGAGGAGCGAAGAGACCGAGGTGACCTTGATTCGGACAACTGATTACGAAAATCCCGGTACAACCGGTCGTAGCTACAGGATGAAGATGGAACTAGAGTGGGATCTCACTCAGAGAACCGAGACTTCGGTGACCTTGATTCGGACAACACAGTGCGAAAATCCGGCCATACCTTCAGTCGGCTACCTAGGATGAAGATGGAACTAAGAGTGGGATCTCCACTCACGAGCGAACTCGAGGTGACCTTGATCGGACAACACAGTCGAAAATCCCGACCTTATACCTTCGGTCGGCGCTACCTAGGATGAAGATGGAACTAAGAGTGGGATCTCCACTCAGAGAACCGAAAGAGAGACCTCGAGGTGACCTTGATTGGCGGACAACCGGGAGGGATGGAACTAAGAGTGGGATCTCCCTCAGAAGCGAAAGACTAGTGACCAGTGGACAACGATGCGAAAATCGGCGCATACCTTGTCCGGCGCTACCTAGGATGAAGATGGAACTAAGAGTGGGATCTCCACTCCCGGAAAAACTTCGAAGCGACCTTGGACAACACGATGAAAATCCGTACATACCTTCGATCGGCTACCTAAGATGAAAGTTCGGTCTTACCTTCGGTCGGCTACAGAAAAGGGATGGACGAGAACCCTTCCGTTAATACGAAAGGGATCTTGCGGCTTGGAGAGGAAGAATTTTATATTCTATCTCCGTAAAGGATTTTAGTTGGGCCTCTTGTTCATAGAAAGAATCAAGAGAGATTTTAGTAATGTACGAGAAAATTTGTAGGCCCACCGTCAAGGAATTTGGTAGGTGAGGAAATTATGATGGGGTTATCCTCGAGGAAAGTGGGTAACATATCCCACGAGGAACTTCCGTTGAAGCGGGTTATCGAAGATACTAAGGGTAGTATTTCTTGAGGGAACTTCCATTATCGGCATTAATTGCGGTCGCCATTAGGGTAATTAGGCGGTATGCACCATTAGAGTGAGCGTTTCTATTACAAGCGGACCCTCCATTTAGGTTTGAATTTACCTTTCTTCTTGGAAGTGAGGATTATGGATTCGATGAAGCGGACCAAATCTCCTTCTCTAAAGGTTCTCTGTCGAACTTTCTTGTTGAAAGCTCGACATCCTAGCTTGTAGAACTCAATGCATTGTTGAGCCTCGAGCTTCTCATCTAACATCTCGAATCTTGAGGCGTTTCGATGTTGTTCTTCAATCGTCATCTCGTTGAAGAGGCGTCGCAGTGGCGGGATCGGATCTCCAGCGGGAGAAGCTGTTTAGCACCGTAAGCCCGAGAGTCGGGTCTCTAGTTGGCGTCGCGTCTGATTGTGCGATCATGGAGCTTCTCAGAGTTTATCATCGGTCTAAACATTACTCTTCACAAGCTTGGCAGAATTTTGATGATTGTCTTGTTGAATGCCTCGGCTAATCCATTTGCGGCTGGATTATAGAACGTCGGCGAGGCGTCTTGTATCTTGAATTTCTCGCAAAACGATGAAGGAATTCTTTGGTGAATTGGGGACCGTTGTCATGCGCGATCCGTCTTGGGACACCATGTCGATAGATGACATGGTGTTTGATAAATTAATGGCGGTACTTCGCCTTTACTTCCTTTAAGCGGGATTGCCCCACTTGGAGAAATGTCGGTGATCGCTAGAATAAGCGATCGCCTTTGGCAACGGAGGAAAAATGGGACCTACAACGTCCATTCCCCATGTCTCGAATGGCGAAGATGTGGCGAAGGATGCAAGCGCTTTCGGAGGTGATGCATATAATTGCGTGAATGACAGCGTGGCATTTCGGCGTGCTCGACCGCGTCATTAATCATTGTTGGCGGTAGCCCATTCTCTGATTGATCATAGAGCTTGGGACGGTGGTGTGCACCACATTCACCTTCGTGTGCTTCGAAGGACCTCTCTTGCCTCTTCGTTTGAGAGGCCGAGACAAAGACCATCGTACCCTCGGCGATATAGCGTCACGGGTTTGAGTGTCATAAAGAATCTTGGAGCTCTTAGCCGGATTGACTCTCTCTCCCTCCGTCTTTGTGAGAATGCCATGTAAGACATAGTTGATGATAGGAAAGCCAATCTGGGGCTCCAACTTGGTTTGGGTTGCATGTACTTCTTTGGTAACTACCCCTTTATCTTCTTGTGCCTCATCATATATTAGTGCGAAGAGTTGGTGAGTCTGGCCGTAACTAGTTGTTCGGTCTCGGAAGGTTGTGCTAGCGACACGACTAACGCCGCCCGGTGCATCCGCATAAGCGTTTTGGAAGCGGGATATATTCGATGAAAAACTCTTGAATGAGTCCGCCATTTCAGCGGCTATCGATGATAGGTTAGATCCAGTTCGACCGTAGTACCACGAACACCTTAACTATCAATTCGAATGCGATGCGGCGAGATATTGACCCCGCTCCTTGGCGAAACTAAGTCCAATAAGTGGCGTTGTATTGACTCGTTATTGGAACAGGTTGAGTGAGTGAATAAGCCGCAGGGCATGACATGATTCCGGAAACTAAGACAACTCCGTGAAATCTTAGAACATCGGGGCACTTGCCCGTTGGTAGCTTCGAGAAGCTCGGTCAAAATACAATCGCCATATTTGTTGGTGCGATGTAGTGTTGACTTCTTGGACTTCATCAGGAAGATCATCATATAGCTCAAGCTGCATCGTTGTCGGGCGACCAAGAGATCACAAATCGCTTGTCCTTTGGCCGACTTGTTGTTTGAAATACAAGTCATATTGGGACAAGAGCAAGGCCCATTTAAAAGCGCCAACTCATTGAGGTTTGGGTCATAAATATTCGGACCGGATTCACGTTAGAGATAACATAAATCGTTTGTCCGACTAAATAGTCGCATCTTCGAATCGCGAACACTAATAAGGCAGCGCTTCTCGACCATTGGATATCGAGACTTGCCGACTAATGTTATTTCGGGTAATTTGCGCACTTTCGTGACGGTATGCGTCGTCTTAGCGGTAGCGCTTAACGAGTGATCCGTTGCCTTGGCGTAGATCAAAAGCGGTTTTCCGGCAGCGGTGCAACAAAACAGGAGGTTTAGCGAGATACGATTTGATCTCTTGAATGCCTTACGGCGTCGTCCCAAATAAATGACCGCCCTTCTTGTTCAACAGAAGCGGTTGGCACTTCCCGGATAGGTTCGATATGAACCGTCGGATGTCACCAATCGCCCTTGTAACCCGAGTTCTCTCAGATTTCGGAGGTTGCAATTCTTGAATCGCCTTCACTTTGTCGGGATCGGCGTGGATTCCTTTGTGGTGTGGCAAGCCAAGCTTGCCCTGGACATCCCAAAGGATTTGGCGGGGATTCATCTTTAGTTGATGAGTCGCGCATGAGCTTCGAATACCGTTCTAAGATCTTTGATGTGATCTCCTTTGTCGCGGCTTTTCACGACCAAATCGTCGGCGTAGCATTGGCCGTTTTCGAGAGATGATCTGGAAAATCTCGTCATTGCTCCGGTATGTTGCGGCCGGCATTTTGAGGCGAGCGGCATGACCGTGTAGCAATATATGCGATAAAGGCGTTCGAGCGGCTGTGTGTTTATCATCGGGGTGCATCTTGATTTGATTATACCGAAAAGCCATCCATAAAGACATTCTTTCAAATCCACGTGTTGTCAACTATCGGTGATTGGAAGAGGAAAGTCATCTTTTGGGCAAGCGGCGTTGAGGTCTCTGTAGTCGACCACAGTCCTAATCGACCCATTCTTCTTCATGGCGGGACTATATTACCCAATCCGGATGTTGAATTTCCTCGATGAATCCGATTCTATGAGTTTCTTCACCGTCAACAATTGCCTCCAATATTTGTGGGCGAAACCGTCTTTCTTTGTTGCTTAGCGGGTTTGACATCGCCTTGATGTTGGCGATGTGTTGCCGGTCGAGTCAGGCATGTCCTCGTAACTCGGTGAATACATCGATATACTCCACGATTAGGGCAATCAACTCTTCCTTTTCTTAGGGAAGCGTATTGGCTGTTTATGAGCTTAGGATGCTCTTCATCACCCATATTAACACGGACTACCTCATCCTTAGTGGGGGTTCTCTTTGTTGAACATCCCCAAGCTGGAGTTGATGGATCCATGGGTCTTCCCATGTTGGCATATCTTCATCACTCTCAGCGATGCGAGGATCAGCTGAAGCCATATTTGACATTAAAGCCTTGGCTTCTCAGTGGTGTCGAGAATCCCAATAGAAGAGTCGGGGCGAATGTCAGTCTCCCTCATAGGGTGGATTATTATCAATCGACCGAGCATTCATCTTCGAGGAGGATTAGTATCCCAATCCCCTTCTAAATGCATAGTAATTATCAGAGCTTTCCTCTTGGGACATATGCTTTAGGAGGGGTTCGAACCTCGTAGAAACATAGACCTTCCCCTGGTGTCAAGTCATACCCCCATCTCTTCATGATGCCCGGTGTTTTGGGCTATATCGAATGTGTGGAGGATAGGTCCATTGTCATCTTCATCGTTTTTCTAAGAAATGATTACGTTGAGGCTGCATCTCCTTTTAGTAAACCGTCTTTTTCACTACTCGATCTTATTGGGATGGCGAGTGTTGTCCCAAAGAGTCTCGGAGCTGCTTTTGTGTAAAGCAAGATGACGAGTTGGTAAGTGCAACTGGATTGTTGTATAAACTGTCATCACATCATTCAAAGATAAAGGGTACTCTAAATGCGTCATTTATTGATTCATCGGCAATTTACCAATTACAATGTTCATCGGCGATTCTTCATCGTCAAGATTGATTACAAAGGGTACATGTCATTTAAAACAAAACCTCCACTATAACCAAGCCGGTTTCGGTGTCGGCTTCTTCCGCATGTCGTACCTTGGTAGATGATTCATTTGGACTCATTACCGTAGAGGAGAGAATCGGTGAAATAATTCTCCATCCTTAAGCGGTTGTTTGTCGCGACCACGTCTTGACCTCATTATTAGTGTCTACATATTTGAGACAGCGATGAAGAGTAGGCGGGACTATAACGTTATTGTGGATCCAAGTCGATGACAATAAGTTATAGGAAGTCTGCGTCAATCACATAGCGGTGACTTGGACTTTAAGTCCCCATTTGGCACTTTATCGGATCTTACCAAGTAGGAACTGGTGTTAAATCCATAAATCATTGTGCTGTCGGCCTTGATTCTTGGCGAAATTCAAGATGATACATGGTAGCGGGGCATGATGCTCCTGTGAACCGGATCGACTTGGATCCGGTTAACTTCACTAGAGCAATATACGGTGAAGTATAGCGGCTATCGTGTTTGGAATTCCCGTCGCATATCCTCCTTTGTAAAAGTGATCAGGGAAGTGTTTAGTCATAAGGTTGCATTCTTGACTCTTGGACTCGGCCTAATCACGGGTGAGGAAGACCGAATCGTGAGGGCTTCTTGAAGAGCTTCTCGTCTCTTTTGATAAGCCTGACAACTCATAGAGAGTGATCCTTGCGGGGATATTGGCTAATTGGGCCATGGCGTCGGCGGTATGGAGAGTTCGAAGTTCGGTTTATCTCTTCAATCGGGCGGCCGAATCGAGGCGCTTGGGGTGAACTTCTTCGCGGTACTTTCTTTGTAGCTTCTTTGTGACCACTGGCGTGCGCTTTCTGTCGCAGTGAGGGATTTGTTGGTACCCCGGCTCGAGGCGTCTTGGCATTAGGTTCGAGGACTTACGGGTACTTGTACTTGTACTTCGTGTCCTCTGGTGGCGTGGGCCGGAGTTCCCCTTGACGGTGGAATGTCACCACGTTCATCGTCTCCCTCGAGTGCGGAGTAGCATGGCATGCCTTTCCCTACGCCCGGCTTTTTCTTCAGCGAAGAAGAGGCTACCATTGCTCATCTTCAAGTAGGTGGGTGGACCCACAAGACTTCGCCATTCGGTACGTATCACGATACAAGTCCTTTACGGCGTTGCTTGTGTGGGTCGTCATTCACGTCTTCAACTGCGACTTTGACCAGTTCGGGTTCAAACCATGTCAGCGGCACCGACCGAAGCTTATGGACACGTTAGCTCAGACCTTCTTTTCTTTGGGCGGCTTCATAGTGATGACCCTACATCAATTAAAGCGGATTTTGTCCTTAAGGCTAAAGCGAGGATTTAGTGGGGTGATGAGCGCCTATAGTGCGCCGGTATCTTGGGTCATTCGTCTTCATTGCCTCCTCTTGATTAATCGGAGGGAGCTTGATCTTGTTATTTTCCACAAGATATTTGAAGAGACCAGGGAATCTAAATGCGTCCCTAAAGGAATAGGACTTGAATCTCGGCTCTAAGGTCTTGTTTTGTGGCCCAGGTTGCCACGTTGATTGTGCTGTTGCGGCCCGTATTCTTTGCTTCTTCTTTGCTTGTTGCTTGTAGAGTCGAAAAAGTTTTGTTTGATTGACTTTGAGAAAAGATTACAATCACACTCTCGTTCTGAGGAAGAAGATTGATTTGACTTCTCTTTATATGGGTTCTTGGTGGTGAAACTTCACTCAATGCTCGCGTAGAGATCCGCTTTCGTTGACGATCGGCACAAAGTTGTTGATGATTGATGAGGAACTCAATCTCTTTGCGCGCAAGTCTTTGGGTTTTCCCAAAGTTCAAAGTCCCCTTTCCGTAGTGCGTCCGGGACTATTTATAACAATTAAGCACACAAGCGGTGTGCTATAATGTCGATGAGGCGTGGGTTAATTCGTGGTGGTGGGTATAAGCGATACCGCATTGTTATCGTGGCCTTGTGGCCTTTGGTGCGTTGGCTTTCTTTATGGCCGAATCTCGGTTGAATGTCGAGGCTCACTCGTGGCGAACCTCGGTTAAATGTCGAGGTTCAGCTGGCATGGCGAACCTTGGTTGAATGGCGAGGTTCGCTGGCACTGCGCGAACCTCGGTTGAATGAAGTTTCATGGCATGGCGAACCTCGGTGAATCGCGAGTTCACTGCTAATCGCGAACCTCGGTTGAATGGCGAGTTCCAGCATCGCGAACCTCATTTGAATGGCGAGTTCCGCTGGCAAGAGGCGAACCGATGAAGGAAGGGCAGATTGCTTGAAGCGAACCGTCGACAAGAAGTTTATTTGCTTGGCGGACCTCGTCACGAATGGAGAACCGTAAACTTTGATGTTGTGGCGAGCCGTAAACTTTGATATTGTGGCGAGCCTCGCCAAACTTTGATATTGTGGCGAGCCTGCGTCAAAATTAAGTGTTGTGGGCGAATCTCATCATATGGTGTTGAGCTTCGTTTCATGTGAGCCTCGTTACGATTGAACTCAGCTCCTCGTGCGAACCTGCATGCGGTCGAGCCTGCTTTTGAGCGAGTCTTGTTTTGAAGTTTATATGGTCCGCCTGCCCTACCGTGAGCCTGCCTTAAGCTTTAACAACTAGGGTGCTCGTGACCCTCGCTAGAGGATTTTTGGCTGCCGCATTCTTTGCGGGGTTGGAGTTGGAGCGTTTGGTTACGCCTTAGCCGTCTTAACTCTTTCCCTTTCGCGTGGGACAAAGTTGCCGGAGCTTCGTTGTCGGTGACCTCTCTCTGCCTTTTTCCTTGAGGAACCTCTCGGCTTGCTCTCACGAACCTTCGAGTCCTTCCACGTTATCGATGGTCTTTGTACCCATTGCTTCAAGCACATCTATCGATAATTCGCTGGCGAGTTTGGAGGATGAACTCCTCTGTTATTGGATCCGGCGGTTCATTGCCTTGTTCAGAATGGTTTGACAAAGATATCCACGGTTTCTCCGATCTTTACGCTTCGTCCGAGCAATGTCGTCGATACCGGTATCGTCATCAAAGAAATTGGTAAGGAAGCTAGACTCCATGTCGTCCCAGGCGTGAATGCTCCAGGCTTGAGGCGGCGGTACCGTCAGCCGGCCGAGGAGTCTTGACGAATAACGAACTCCATCGAGGGTTCGTTGCGAAATAACTTTCAGAGGTGTGACTTGAAATAAATCAAGTCTTTAGCGTCGGGAACCCTTCCAATCAAATGGTGTGAAGTTTATTAAGTTAAACCGGCAGTGCGGGATTGATTCCCACTCCCTGGTATGGGCAAGGAATACCTTCTTTACTTCTTGGCGGAAATCAATGAGTTGATTTTGCTCTCCAAATCTTTGATCTTCTCGCTTTCGAGCAGCAACATCTATGTTTTGCCCAGCGTTCGCGAGGTTGAAGGTTATCATCTTCTTGTGCTTCCTCACGATGCGAATGCTATCATCTTCATCGGTTGATCGCGTGACTTGATTCACCTTGATGTTTCGTCAGGCTTGGATCTGTTGGTCATGCATTTCTCTCATCGTCGCGCATGGCCAACTCCATTTCTAACTTGAAGTTTTCCGTTGTTTATTCAAGCCGTCTAGCATTTTGGCCACTTGATGCATGCGTGCATCATAAAAGTTTCTTAGGGCTTCCTTCGCTAGATACAGTATGATCAGATGCGATTGCGGAGCCAATATCCGACGCATCATCCTCCGCGGGTATTCCCTTCAGAAGTTTATCGTATCTGGACGGCCGGATAGTCGGACCATAAGCGAGTTAGCGTTGCGTCGCAGGAATAGCCGTGGCGATGGTTCTTTCTTTGTCATGTTATTAGTGACCTCACGGTAATTCATTCACGGGATGTCATCCTTCTCACGAATCGCCTTGACCTAGGTCTTGGCGTGTTGGTGCTAAGTCTCGAAGAGTGACACCCTTTCGGAGCTTCTAGATGGCAATTGCACTCAGAGACACCGTCTTGATGAGCTTGGAGCACAAGCATGCGTCAATTTAGGGAATCCCTTGAGATTTTCACGTGCCTTGCGGTAGTGCGGCTCGGTGGGTGGGTGTCCGGAGCAATGCCGGAGTGTGTTGGTAATCTCCGGGTATAACGTCGTCGTCATCGGGCGAAGCTCCTTCGAAGAATGGCCAAAAGTAACTTCGCCTTGACTTCTAACATGTGAGCTTGAGGGGACTCTCGGACCGATTTTAATTTGGTTGGTGGGGTTGCGAGGAATCTCCGGTCCTTTCGGAATGGGTGCGACCTCTATATGAGGAGGTGACCAGCGATCCCTTCAAAGGACCCAGCGTCGAGATCACGCTGCTGACTTTGGCGCGTCGGTCTTGGACCTTGGCGTTGGATTTGCTGCGCTGTATCCTTCGGTTTAAGTGCGAGAGCGAGTGTGGGCAGCGAGGTTGGGACACCATTAGACTTGGGTCTCAAACACGGTGATACGTTGGTGGCTTCTTTACCTCCTCTTCAACTCACGAGCTGTTGCACCAAAGCTCGCGCTTGCGCTTAGAGGCGCGGCTTCTCGGATCGCTCCTGAAGTGTGGGGCGGTTCGTTTGACACGGACCCACTCGTTGGTTGGCGGCTTGGATAAGCCGTGTCGATCACTTGAGTGAAGCCTGCGTGAGTTTGGATCTTAGATCCGCGTGCCGGTTATCCATGGATTGCATGGCCTTGCAAGTTCGCGCCATGCTTTCGTCGCCTTTGGCGGGCTCAGCAGGCGCCCGGCGCTTGCCGTCGGCGTTCATCTCGGCCATCCGGACTTCGGCCGAAGGGATTTCGCTACCAGCCCAGGTTGGGACTTCCCCGTCTCGGGCTCTACATGGAGGCCCATCGGTTCTCCTTGCGGGGAGACCTTCTTGGAGCGGCGGGGAACTGATCTCGAGGAGGTGAGATAGGTACTCCTCACTCTCACGGTCGAACTTCGGACTCACGACCTCTTCTTCCACCGATAGGGATCCGCGGTTGCGGCCACGAGCGACCTCCGTCTGGTAGGTGGCTCTACCGGTGGTCGCCAAACGTTGGCGGTAAAAGTTGGGATGATTGTCATTGATTTGAATTTGCTTACGCTTCTTTGGCCTACAACAAGATTCAAAAGAAATGCCTTTATTTTAAGGTACAATGAAAATCAAAAGATTCCCTATGCCCAATGAAATCCAAACACACCCCTAAGTAATATGAAGTGATGAGTTATAAAAGCCTCTTGAAGCTCTTGAGGGTCGGCATTCTCGGGTTCCTTGAGTGATGTGAGATGTGCAAGAGTTTTCTAGTTCTGGCCATGAAAAACTTGTACCATTTACATTGCTTTGAAATAGCAGGGTTCAGATTTTTTGTAAGGGGGTCCAAACCAAATGAGAGGAAAAATGTGAAAAATGAACAATTATGAGATTTGGTTGAGGATAAGTGCTGAAGAAGAAGGGAAGGTAGTCTGGTAAGGCCAAAAAGAATAATTCATGTGAGATCTAGCTAGTTGCGTCTTTGGAGAAAGTGAACGCAGTTCGGTCTTTGAGGATTAGAGGGGATGAGGGGAACTTGTGAGAAATGCAAATGACTCTCAATCTATTCGCAACTCGCTAGAGAAATGGAGAAGTTTTGAGAAGCCTGAGAGATTTTACATTTCGTCCTGTATGACTTATGAAATTATTATTACCAATTAGCTCTTTGATTTTTCAAAAATTAAATTGGGTGGTATTTTTGCATATATCCTTTAAATCATGCATATTTGCAAAACTACCATTCAAATCT
>WHSE01000138.1:0-52220 GCA_012295165.1 Asparagus setaceus
AATCAAGCGGGATTGCCTACAGTGCGAGCGGGTGCTCAGATAAGCGCCTTATTTGTTGATTAATGCGCCATAAAGAACGAAATTACTGAGAGTCGGGCGATTGGGGCTGCTTATCGAGGTCGGCTCCGGTCCTTCCAACCATGTTAATGGTGACTCCATGACCCTCGCGGGCAGCTTGCCTTTTACGGTGGAACGCCGTCCTAGTTGGCGAGTCGGATAAGCTCAAAGCCGAAGGCTGATGTGTTGTGAACATTGGCGCGCCAGAGATGAGCTTCTCGGCGGCAATGAGGCGCATTTGATTGGCATCGCTTGCGTGTAGATAATCCGGAGATCGGAAGTGGGTGTACCCCGGTTGATTAGAAAAATGAGCCTCGTGAGAGGGGCTTCGAGTCGAGTTTGGCGAACTGGCGAGTTGCCACTTCCCTTAGCTCTGGCGGCGAAGCTATATGGGTTAGCCATCGGCGAAGTTCATCGGCTCGGCATGGACCTCATGTTGTAGCGAGGTTAGTCATTCGGCGCTTGCCATGCGAGGTTCGTCAATAGAGTGGCGTTCATCCGTTCTTTGGCGAGGTTAAGCTAAGCGAGGCGGGCTCGTCTCTTTAAAGAGGACCTCGCTGGCTAAGGCGAGGTTAGCCACTTTGAGCTTGTCACTTCTTGAGGACCTCCGTTGTAGGCGAGTTAAGCCATTTGGGCGAGGCTCGCGGCACGGGCGTTCGTCTTGTGGGCCGGTTCAGCGGTAGGGCGGCGTTAGATCCGTTCTTGTGAGGTTCCTAAGCGAGGCGAACTCGTCTCTTTTCAAGGGACCTCGCGTTGTGGCGAGGTTAAGCCACGAGGCCACGGCATAGGCGGCGTTAAGTCTTGTGGGCGGAGTTAGCGGTAGGGGCGGCCTTCGTCTTGTTTGAATGAACCTCTTGATGATGGCGAGGTTGGCTCGCCGGACGATAGTGGAATCCGTCCAGCGAGACCAAAGCTTCGAGCACATGGCGAGCTTGGTTACTGCTGGCGTTATGCGGCGTCTGGATTAAGGCAGATTAGTAGGATCGGTCTCCCCATAGGCGAGCGAGGCTCGCCGAAGCAAACGGCTTACAACATCGAAGTTGACTTGGGTTTGCTAACAACCCACCTCTTGCTGCTGGCTGCTTTGGAGCCTTGTCCTTAAAGACAAAGAGGCTGATTGTCGAGTTCACTTTCGAGGATTCAGCGGGCTGAAGTCTCATACGAGACTTCGGCGACACTTCGTGTCTTCAGGGGCTAGATGCCCGGAGGAGAAGAAACTCCTCGTTACTTACTCGATCAATTCGATGACCAAGGTTTGAACCTCGGTTCCAGCTGCAATCTTGTCTGATTAGCCACCACCCATTCATCGGAATGAGCGGTTACTCCCCTTTGTGGTAATACCATCTTACGTAGTCGAAAAATATTTATTTGATTGAATGAATGTTTTACAATCAAATTCTCTCGATTCTGAGAGGAAGAGGTTGATTTGACTCCTCTTTTATGGAGTTCTTGTGGCGATAGGATGCTTCCCTCGATGCTCACGTCGAGATTGCTTCGTTGACTTGTCCGGACCAAAGTGAGATGATCTAGGGAGTTCTTTGAAGAGCTTGATCTCTCTTGGAAGCAAATGCTTGATTCTCCAAGGATTCTCTCAAAAGCCGGCCGGCACTTTCTTTGTTGGGCTTTCAACTATTTATATGGGCTTGAGGGTGTAGGCATTTACTATTGTCCACTTCACATGAGGGTTAATGACCCTTCCCATCGTGCGAGCCGATCAAGCGCCAAGGCTGCGTTACGACAATGGCCTCGTGCTTTTCTGATGGCGGCGGCTTTGTGGTAATTGCCGAATTTGCTAATGTGCGTGGGCCGCTTCTGCGTAGCGGCGGGCGGCGAGCCTCGTCGGACCAATGATGCGGCGAGGCGAGCTTTGTTTGAGCGTCGAGGTTCCGCTGTGGCGAACCTGGTGAGTGTCGGGGGTTCCAGCGCTATGGCGAACCTCGTTTGGATGTCGAGCGCTGGCTGGCATGGCGAACCTCGGTTGAGTGTTAGGGTTCCGCGCTATGGCGAACCTCGGTTGGATGTCGAGGTTCGCGCTATAGGTGAACCTCGGTTGGATGTCGAGGTTCCTTTGCAGCGAAGGCGAACCTCGGTTGAGCGTCGAGCCTCCGGCGAGCCCTGCGTGCGAATGTCGAGTTCCCGCTGTCGTAAGCGAACCTCCGGTTGAATCTCCGAGCCTCGGTGCTTGGCGAGCCTCGTCACGAATGTCGAGATTCGCTGCGTAGGCGAACCTCGGTTGAATGCGAGCCTGTTGCTTAGCGGCGCGAATGCGAATGTCGAGGTTGTTCCCTTTGGCAAGCGAACCTCGGTTGAATGTCGAGCCCGGCGCGCGACCGCTGAATGTCGAGGTTCGCTGCTGTAAGCGAACCTCGGTTGAATGTCGAGCCCGGCTGCGAGCCTTGGCGCCTGAATGTCGAGCCGGCTTGGCGAGCCTGCGTCACGAATGTCGAGCCTCGGCTTGGCGAGCCTGCCGCGCCACGTGAAAAGCAGTCGTAACTTTCAAACCGTGCGTCGGATTAGGCAGAGTTATATATGAAATCGACCATCTCGGCGAGGCCGAGGCCGATTGCTCTGGTCATTTTGCCCAGTTCCTCCCGGTTCAAGAGATATCCAGCACTTTGTCTATTTTATAAAATCGAGCATTGAGGTGAATTTAACCTTTAGGCGGGCACGACTTCACTTTCGGATGGACCCTAAGCTCTTACTGCTCATTAGATTCCCATTGTAGGGATTAAGGCAATTTTATTGCCTCTGGCCTCAAAGCGGCTGCAGCGGATGCCTGGCGGCGTTAGGCGTAGTCGTTAGCACAACCTTAGAGGCCAGAGCAACTAGTTCTGATTCGGGACTCATCAACTCTTAGTACCAATATATAATGAGGTACAAGAAGATAAAGGGTAGTTACCAAAGGGTACATGCAACCCAAACCAAATTGGAGCCAGAGTTGGTTTCTCTATCATCGACTTCGTCTTGCATGGTGATACGCGAGGAAGGCGTAAGGGAGAGAGAGTCAATCGGCGAAAAGCTCAAGATTCTTTTACAACCACGAACCCGGATGTTATATGCGGGGGTATGGCGGTCTTTTACTCCGTGCCTTTCAAGCGAGGGGCGAGAAGAGGTCGCCGGGGCTTACGAAGGTGAATGTGAGTGCGCACCGGCACGGTCCCAAGCTCTACCATGAATGGAGAATAAGGCTACTTTTGCCCACAATGATTAATGGCGTGGTCGAGATGCTTCGAAATGCCGTGTCAAATTCCGCGAATTATATACATCGGCCTCACGAGCGGTTGCATCCTTATACATCACGGCCATTGAGACATAGGGAATGGGCGTTGTAGGTCCCATTTTTCCTCCGTCGGGCAAAGGCGTCGGTTTATTCTAGCGATCACGATTACTTCTCCAAGTGGTGAAGCAATCCGCTAAAAGAAGTCAAAGGCAGTACCATCATCAAGTTTATCAAACACCATGTCATCTATCGACATGGTGTCGAAACGGATCGTGCATGACAGCGGTCCCGATTCATCGGCAATTCCTTCATCGGGTTTTGCGAAAAGTTTAAGATACAAGATGTCTGTCGGCGGCATAATCGGCGGCAAATGGATTAGGCGTTCAACAAGACGATTATCAAGATTTTATCGAAGCTTGTGATGAATAACAAAGCGAGGCTGGGGCGATAAACTTCGGGCTTACTACGGGCATATCGCACAACGATACGCCGCATGGCGGATGACCGTACTCCACAGTTTCACGGTGTGGCGATTCTCCGTTGGAAATCCGATTCACGCCGCGCCAGCCTTTCAGCGGAGATGGCGGCGAACAACATCAAAATGTCTCGAAGAGCTTGAGATGCTAGATGAAGCGCTGGAGGCTCAGCAATGCATTGAGTTCTATCAAGCTAGGATGTCGAGAGCTTTCAACAAGAAAGTTCGTGAGAACAACTTTAGGAGGAGATCTGGTCGCCGCTAGGCGGTAGATAATTCTCAACTCCAAAAGAAAGGAAATTTGAATCCAAATGGGAAGGGCCGTTTATAATGAGCCTGATCTATTCAAGCGGTGTATATCGCCTTATCACCCGGTGGCCAGGCGAATTAATGCCAATAAATGGGAAGTTTAGAAAAGTATTATCCATAGTACATTCGGGATAACGTTTTGATGGGAAGTTCCTCGAGAATATCTCACTCATTTTCATGAGGATAACCCTAAGTTGTGTGTTTTCCTCCAAAATTCTCTCCTAGATCAAATTCATTGGCCGGTGGGCCCATAAAATCTCCTTGGTCCAACCACGGCAAAGTCCCCTCTCAGATTCCCTTCCGAGCGAGGGTCCATTTCAAATTACGGTTGCAATCCTATAAGCGAAAGCTATCCATACCCTTCAAGATTCTGGTGGAGACCCACTTTTAATTTAGCATCGGAAATAGAATACATTCTTCCTTTTCCACATTTCACGGAGATAGAATACATTCTTCTCTCGGCAAACATAGAATACATTCTTCCTCTCTTGGCCTAGATTCTCGGTGGAGATCCCGCTCTTAGTTTCATCTTTCAAGATTCTCAAAATGGAGATCCCATTTTTAGTCTCTTTCCTTTGAAGCAGGATAAAAATCCTTCCTTTCCAACACTTGGGAGATAGGAGACAAGATCCTCCTTCCTCTCCATCAATAAGAGATGGGATACAAAACCTTCCTCTCTTATTTGAATTAAATGAGCTTTGGAGATAGGAGACAAGATCCTCCTTCCTCTCCCTTTGAGAGATAGGATACAAAACCTTCCTCTTTGTTCATCCCTTAGCAGGAGATAGGAGACAAGATCCTCCTTCCTCTCCGGCAGAGATAGGATACAAAACCTTCCTCTCTTGTTCATCCCTTGGGAGATGGAGACAAGATCCTCCTTCCTCTTCACCTTCGGAAATAGAATACATTCTTCCTTTCCGCCTCGTTACATTGTAAAGTCGGGATGATTGTCATTGATTTGAATTTTGCTTCAACTTCTTTGGCCTACTTGAAATTCAAAAATGCCTTTTATTTTAAAGGCGTACAATGAAAATAAAAGATTACAACTTTTATCCTTAGTGAACAAACCAGGGATCTCTGTTATATCGGATCACAACTTGCGTGGGTTCTTTACTTTGTCTTAGGGACTTATTGTGTCCGTGGACCACAGCATAATTCAATCAGTGGGGCAGGGTTACGGAACTACAGATGTAAAGGGGCTCGTTTCCGAAGAAGCGAAGCGCTGAGGATCACACTCACGAAGGAGAGGATGCTGGCGGGTGAGATCTACTAGGAAAAATCATAGCGCTATCCACGAGATTAAAATGGCTTAATCTAGAGGTATCTGGATTCGACCGAATTGAGTTACCTTCGCTCGTAGATCGGCGTCGGCTGGGTTTATGCTTTCGCCGGTGCTTTCGAACTATCGTCGGCGGCGAGATCGCAAGAAGACTCTTTGAGAATATAGAAAATCCGATCAAAGTCCGCCGGAGATCAAAATCCCCTTGAACAGCAAGACCCCCTATTTATCAATAGGGTCACATCCCGTGAAACGGCCGCCGTAGAACCACCTCGGCCAAGTTGGCGAATGGCTCGTACATCATTGGTAGACCTCCTCGGCCACTTGGGCGGCACCTCATTAAGTTGGCCGGGGTGGCGACACCATTATTAGTAGACCGCCAAACCACTTGGTAGAGGTAACTTCGGCAAGTTGGTAGAAGTAGCGCCGTTCGCCGTTTCGTCGTTTTAAATGCGTTTTCGGTTTCGAGTCTCGGGCTTGGTTCGTCTATACTTGACTCGGGACTAATTCTTGGTTAGTTCAGGTTCAGCGGTCTCGAAACCGATCGTCCGTTCAAGTCGGTTTAAGCGGTGCTTGTGGCTATGAGGTTAGCCGTCGAGTTAAGTCTTAGCGATTGGCGTCTGTATCATTCGATGGGTTGTCATTCGCCGACTCCCGTCCGCGAGTTGGTTTCGAGGATCTTGTAAGTATTTTTCCAGCGCTCTGGATACCCCCTCAGCGTCTGGTCTCAATTCTTAATGAGTGCGGGATGCTTTGGACATATGATTCGACCTTGAGTGGTGAGGGTCCCGAAGCGGCTTCAAGTCTTGATTCTTCGAGATCATCGGTTCTTTGTAGGATTCGATAAGATCGCGGTCTTTGCATTTATTGTCGACCGCTTATTATCTTGATTAGTGGTGGGTGAGTTTTGCTTGTAACTTCGTGTCGATTGGTCGTTGTTTGACTAACCATCGGACTTTTGGATTTATCAGGTATGTCGAACTCCTTGTTAGCGACCGTTGGTCGTCTTGGGATACATGGAATTTCATAACCTTTAATCGGCTAATTCTTCCATCATCACATGTGTTGTTGGTTTAACCAGTGGGAGGTGATCTTTTCATGGAGATATCCTCAGGGATTCCTTGTTGAAAAGGAGACCATTTGGCTTTCAACCATCGTCTTAGCCGGTCGGCAGTGTGATGCTTTGGCGTTGTTGGGATGTGATTATCCACGGTTGGGTGAAGTTTCTTGAATTTGGACATATCGTCGGTGTCGCCATGACTTTCCGCCTCGTCAGTTATTCCTCTCTTGGATATTATGGTGGGAGGAAATTAAGGGTTATCGAGTATCCAAGAATATGGGTTTATTCTCGAGGGACTCCTCGTTGAAAATTTGGAAGCGGTTTATACTCGTAATCCCGGTTGGGTAGGATTAGGCGGCAGCGTTGATGGCATCGATGCAATCCGCCGCGATCGAGTTATCCTAAGAATATTTCTTGTGAGAATATTCTTAGGAACTTCTGACAAATTAGGAAGCGGTTTATACCGTAATCCTAGTTGGGTAGGATTAGGATGCGTTGTTGCGTGTCCAATTGCGATCGAGTTATCCTAAGAATATTTCTTGTGAGAATATTCTTGGGAACTTCTCAATAAATTAGGAAGCGGTTTATACTCGTAATCCTAGTTGGGTAGGATTAGGCGGCGTTGATGCGTCGATGCAATTCGCATGATCGAGTTATCCTAAGAATATTTCTTGTGAGAATATTCTTAGGAACTCTCGACAAATTAGGAAGCGGTTTATACTCGTAATCCTAGTTGGGTAGGATTAGGCGTTGATTGGCGTCGATGCAATCCGCTGCGATCGAGTTATCCTAAGAATATTTCTTGTGAGAATATTCTTAGAGAACTTCTCGACAAATTAGGAAGCGGTTTATACTCGTAATCCTAGTTGGAGTAGGATTAGGCTGACAGCGTTGATTTCGTCGGTGCAATCCGCATGATCGAGTTATCCTAAGAATATTTCTTGTGAGAATATTCTTAGGAACTTCGACAAATTAGGAAAGGATTTGTAATCCTAGTTGGAGTAGGATTAGGCGGCGTTGATGGTCGATGCAATCCATACGATCGAGTTATCCTAAGAATATTTCTTGTGAAAATATTCTTAGAACTTCTCGATAAATTAGGAAGCGGTTTATACTCGTAATCCTAGTTGGGTAGGATTAGGCGTTGATCGTCGATCAATCCATTACGATCGAGTTATCCTAAGAATATTTTTGTGAAAATATTCTTAGAACTTCCGATAAATTAGGAAGCGGTTTATACTCGTAATCCTAGTTGGGTAGGATTAGGCGTTGATTGGCGTCGATGCAATCCATGGAGGTGTTATCTGCAGAATAAATCTTGGAATCTTTCCAAATATGGCGGAGAGTAGAGGGCCAATGCGGACTGATTTGGCATTGTTTTGATATCAGGATAAGGTTCAATTAGGACTCCTAATTAGGGGCTGATTAGAGTCCTAATTAGAATTGATTTGGGCTCAATTAGAATTCCTACTTCTTGCCAAATAGGACCCTTATTCAAAGAGGATTGGGTCTATGTGGGTTGTTATAAATACCCACCTCCTTTCTTGACCTAGGCCCATTTTACCTTCTTTGTGCTTTTCTCTTGTTTTCTTCTTCTCGTCTGTGTAGTCTTCTCCTCCGATCAGCGAGGTATGTGCAGAGGGTTTGTAAATTCTTTTTCTTCTTTTCTTCTCTCTTTCTTGTGTATGTAGGTGATAAACCACAAGGGGAGAAGGGCGGGGCCTGTGGCCGGTGGCTAAGCGGCGGCCGGTATGCCGAGCCATGGCGGCAGCGGCGAAAAGCGGCCCTTTCGGCTGGCGGCACGAAGCATGCCGAACAACGCTGGCCTTGGCACAGGCGCTACCAGTACTGACACAAGCCGAGCGGCGCTGAAACGCCTGAGCCCGATGCGGGCGATGTTTAATTCGTCGTAGCGTATTCGTTCTACCGGTGTGAACCACGGTCTTTCTTGATGCCTTTTGTTGACTTTCAAGCGCATTTCGACTTTATTTGTCTTCTTTGCGGCTTTCGATGTCGTCGGGAAGATCCGCAGCGTTCGAGTCGATCAACTTCGCGCCGGCGTGAATGCCGCCTCCTTCTTTGGTGGTGCGCCCGGCGTCATCTTCGTGTATATCCGTTATATCGCCGTTCTCCTTTGTGGCGATTGGGAAAAGCGAAATCCTCCTTTGTGAGGGACCGGCTTCAGTTGTGTACTCGTTATGACCCAGCCGTTCTCCTTTGTGGCGATTGGGAAGAGCGAATTCTCCCGTGAGGATTGAGGCTTCAAAGATCACGATATCTTTAGCGGGGCGATTTCATCACCGTACCCTTACTTCGTAGAGCGGGATATATATTGTTGCTTTGTTCATGCGACTATATTTATCGTTCTCGGTGTTCGATGCGGGTGAAATCGTCATACCGTTATAAGGTAAATGACTCAATCTCATGGGTTTTAGAAAGAGTTCTCGCCTTATCTTGTTTCCTTTTCAAGATATTCCTCTAAATGATCTGTTAACCCTTTGTTCTCTTGTGGTGGCGGATGCTCCGATGATTATTAGTCTACTTGAAGGCTCCCAATGTCAAGTCTCGATTCTTAAGGTCATCGGAGGCCTTTCTCCAGCAGAGGCGAACCGCTGAGGCGAACACCCGCATGAAGAAACAGAAGCTGAGCCTACTATCATAATTTGGATGATGGAGAGTTTGAGGATCGTTTCCATCATCAGCTCCACCGCCTCCCTTACAGCCTTGGCGAAACAGGGATTTCCGGCCAGCCAGTATAGAGGTGGAGGCCCAGTTAATCTTGGCGGACCACTTCCGAATTCAACCTATCGCGAGATTGCCGGGCCAAAAATGCTGCGTTCGACTCGGTTACGTGATGGGTCTCCCATTTGTTGGAGAATGGTTTGAAGCAGTGATCTCTATTATCGAGGTTAGATGGGCGACATGGTCTTACGCCCATTCATATTGAGTATCTTGGAGGAAATTCGTGTTGGTGGCCCTCGACTAGCTAATCGTTGTGAGCAAAAGCTCACTAGGCTGGCTAACTCTTGCGTCGCCGTGTGGAGGATTTAGCCTTTTGAATCATGCGATGGTGTCGACTCATCGTGACTCGGATCAAGGCTTCGTGAGCGGCGCTTTTGAGAGGAAAATATCGAGCAAGAGATCATTTTCGAACTCATATGGCGGCAGTATTAACGCGGCGTAAGATAAACTTGTACCACACCATGTCGAGCGTCTGGGGAATCGGAATGTTCAAGGGGAGAGGCGTTGAAGAATTTCAAGCGTGAGTGCACGAAAGTCGGGATGTCGCGAGCGTGAAGCGAGTCCTCGGCGATCGTCGGGAACATCGCGGCTGCTATTGCTGCGAACTCACGAAGGAACTTGAAAGGAAGCCAAGGCTTCGGGTTCGGCGATCGGGGAGAAAAATTAGCGCGTCAAAGTGACCTTGCTTCCTTCACATTCTTGGATTGCTTGATGAAGTCGATGTCTTTGCGAGACTTCTTTGTTCGGCCAGTCGTTATGATTTTTATTTAGATGTATTATCATAACTTTGCTTGAATCAATTGTCACCGACAATTGTAGCTCCTTCTATATTTGCTTCAAATGAATAAGATCCATCCCTTTCACTATTTATTATGATTCTTTTATTTAGTGAAATAATTAACCATAATACTTATAGGATTTTGGCAAACCCTCGACCATCAGCGGGTTTGATTAGCCTTTACCAACCACCGTTTGAGTTGGGAGCGTCGCGGATTATCGGTCCGTTCGCGCGTGGCGTTGTGCTAAAAGAATGAAACTCTTCTAGACTTGTTGCTATGATATTGAATACATAGGCTTCGTCTTTTTTACGGGCAAGAGACCACCCGACAGCGTGTTACGTAGACTCATCCCTTCTTAGGCCGGGATGAAATACCCCAGTCGAACTCGGTGTCTTCTTCAATCGGAGAAAAGACTAAGCCGACAGCAGCGTGTGAAGTTGGCTTTATCCTTCTTAGGCCGGGATAAAATACCCGAGTCGAACTCACGGTGTCTTCTTCAATCGGAGAAAAGACTAAGCCGACAGCAGCGCGTGTGGCGTTGACTTTAGGGTTATGGCCAACTGACCCTCAGCGGGTTTGATGAGCCTTTACCAACTACCGTTTGAGTTGGGCTAGCATGTAGATTATCTAAATCCGTTCTACACACAATGTTGTGCTAAAGAATGAAACTCTCGGACTTAATGCTCGATGTTGAATCGTGGAAGCCCCGTCTTTTTCACGGGAGAAGACTAACCGACAGCAGCGTGTTACACGTAGACTCATCCCGGCTTGGAACGAAATACCCGAATCGAACTCACGGTGTCTTCTTCAATCGGAGAAAAGACTAACGACAGCAGCGTGTGGCGTTGACTTTATCCCTTCTTAGGCTTGGGATAAAATGCCCGAGTCGAACTACGGTGTCTTCTTCCATCGGAGAAAAGACTAAGCGGCAGCAGCGTGTGGCGTTGACTTTAGGTTATTAGCCAACCCCAGCCCTCAGCGGGTTGATGAGCCTTCGTTTGGTTGAGCTAGCATGTAGATTATCTAAATCCGTTCTACACACAGCGTTGTGCTAAAGAATGAAACTCTCTTAGACTTAATGCTACGATGTTGAATCGTGAAGCCGTCTTTTCGCGGGAAGACTAACCCGTGGCGTTACGTAGACTCATCCTTCTTAGGCGGGGAGAAATACCCGAATCGAACTCGGTGTCTTCCAATGGGAGAAAGACTAAGCAGGCAGCGTGTGGCGTTGGCTTTATCCTTCTTAGGCTTGGGATAAAATGCCCCGAATCGAACTCGGTGTCTTCTTCAATCGGAGAAAAGACTAAACCGGCAGCAGCGTGTGGCGTTGACTTTAGGGTTATGGCCAACCCCGGCCCTCAGCGGGTTTGATGAGCCTTTACCAACTACGTTTGAGTTGGGCTAGCATGTAGATTATCTAAATCCGTTCTACACACAATGTTGTGCTAAAGAATGAAACTCTCGGACTTAATGCTCGATGTTGAATCGTGGAAGCCCCGTCTTTTTCACGGGAGAAGACTAACCGACAGCAGCGTGTTACACGTAGACTCATCCCGGCTTGGAACGAAATACCCCGAATCGAACTCACGGTGTCTTCTTCAATCGGAGAAAGACTAAACGACAGCAGCGTGTGGCGTTGACTTTATCCTTCTTAGGCTTGGGATAAAATGCCCGAGTCGAACTACGGTGTCTTCTTCCATCGGAGAAAAGACTAAGCGGCAGCAGCGTGTGGCGTTGACTTTAGGTTATTAGCCAACCCCAGCCCTCAGCGGGTTGATGAGCCTTCGTTTGGTTGAGCTAGCATGTAGATTATCTAAATCCGTTCTACACACAGCGTTGTGCTAAAGAATGAAACTCTCTTAGACTTAATGCTACGATGTTGAATCGTGAAGCCGTCTTTTTCGCGGGAAGACTAACCCGTGGCGTTACGTAGACTCATCCTTCTTAGGCGGGGAGAAATACCCCGAATCGAACTCGGTGTCTTCCAATGGGAGAAAGACTAAGCAGGCAGCGTGTGGCGTTGGCTTTATCCTTCTTAGGCTTGGGATAAAATGCCCCGAATCGAACTCGGTGTCTTCTTCAATCGGAGAAAAGACTAAACCGGCAGCAGCGTGTGGCGTTGACTTTAGGGTTATGGCCAACCCCGGCCCTCAGCGGGTTTGATGAGCCTTTACCAACTACGTTTGAGTTGGGCTAGCATGTAGATTATCTAAATCCGTTCTACACTGCGTTGTGCTAAAAGAATAAACTCTCTCGGACTTAATGCTACGATGTTGAATCGTGAAGCCGTCTTTCACGGGAAGACTAACGACAGCGTGTTACGTGACTCATCCCTTCTTAGGCTTGGGATGAAATACCCCGAATCGAACTCTGGTGTCTTCTTCAATCGGAGAAAAGACTAAGCCGACAGCAGCGTGTGGCGTTGGCTTTATCCTTCTTAGGCTTGGGATAAAATGCCCGAGTCGAACTCGGTGTCTTCTTCAATGGAGAAAAGACTAAGCCCGACAGCAGCGATGGCGTTGGCTTTATCCTTCTTAGGTTGGGATAAAATACCGGCGAACCTTGGTGTCTTCTTCAATGGAAAAAGACTAAGCGGAAGCAGCGTGTGGCGTTGGCTTTATCCTTCTTAGGCGGGATAAAATACCCCGAACAGAATTGTCTTCTTCAATGGAAAAAGACGCCCGTAGCGTGTGAAGCGTTGGCCTTATCCTTCTTGGAAGCGGGATAAAATGCCCCAAGATGAACCTTGGTGTCTTCTTTTGGGAGAATGGTAGGCAAACAGCGTGTGAAGCGTTGGCTTTATCCTTCTTAGGCTTAGGGATAAAATGCCCCAAGATGAACCTTGGTGTCTTCTTTTGGCCAGGAGAATGAGCCGTGGAAGATTGATTGAGTGGGAAAGGAAGAATGTGTTCTATTTCAGGGATAGAATGCTGTGATTCCTTCTTCATTGGAATGAAAAAGACTCGGTGACCTTGTCGGACTACACAGTGCGAAAATCGGCCATACCTTGGTCGGCTACCTAAGATGAAGATGGAACTAAGAGTGGGATCTCCACTCAGAAGCCGAAAAGACTTCGAGGTGACCTTGTCCGGACAACACGATGCGAAAATCGGCGCCTTACCGATGTCGCTACCTAGGATGAAGATGGAACTAAGAGTGGGATCTCCTCGAGAACCGAAAAGACTTCGAGTGACCTTGTTCGGACAACTGGTGCGAAAATCGGCCTTATACCTTCGGTGCGCTACCTAAGATGAAGATGGAACTAAGAGTGGGATCTCCACTCCGAGAACGAAAAGACTTCGAGGCGACCTTGTCGGACAACTGATGCGAAAATCGGCGCATACCTTGGTCGAGCTACCTAAGATGAAGATGGAACTAAGAGTGGGATCTCCACTCAGGAACGAAAAGACTTCGGGTGACCTTGATCGGACAACACAGTGCGAAAATCCGGCGCATACCTTGATCGGCGCTACCTAAGATGAAAGTTCGGTGCTTACCTTGATCGGCTACGGAAAAGGATGGGCGAACCCTTCGGTTACTGAGGATCCGCTACGGCTTGGAGAGGAAGAATTTTATATTCTATCTCGTAAAGGGATTTTGAGTGGGCCTCTTGTTCATAAGCGGAATCAAGAGGGATTTTGGTAATGTACGAGAATTTGTAGGCCAGGTCAGGAATTTGATCGGTGGGAAATATGATGGAGGATAAATCTAGGGTTATCCTCAAGGAAAGTGGGTAACACATCCCACGAGGAACTTCCGTTGAAATGGGTTATCCGAAGATACTAAGGGTAGTATTTCTTGAGGAACTTCCCATTATCGGCATTAATCGTTAGCCATTTTGGGTAATTAGGCGGTATGCACCATTAGAGTAGACCGTTTCTATTACAAGCGGACCCTCCCATTTAGGTTGAATTTACCTTTCTTCTTGGAAGTGAGGATTATCGGTCGTCGGCGGCGAGGACCAAATCTCCTTCTCTAAAGGTTCTGTCGAACTTTCTTGTTGAAAGCCCTCGACATCCTAGCTTGGTAGAACTCAATGCATTGTTGAGCCTCGAGCTTCTCATCTAACATCTCGAGCTCTTGAGGCGTTTACGATGTTGTTCTTGATCGTCATCTGTTGAAGAGCGATGCGGTGGCCGAATCTCCAGCGGGAGAAGCGCCGCACCCGTAAACCCGGGGAATGCGAGTGGCTCCGGTTGGCGTGCGTCTGGGTCGTGCGATATGCCCGAGTGCTTCTCGAGTTTATCATCGGTCTCGTTTGTTACTCTTCACAAGCCGTTTTACGCGATGGTCTTGTTGAGCATGCCGGCTAATCCATTTCTTTTTGGATTATAAAATTTGACGAGACATCTTGTATCTTGAACTTTCGCAAAACGATGAAGGAATTCGCGATGAATTGGGGACCGTTGTCATGCGATCCGTCTTGGAACACCGTGTCGATGATGACATGGTGTTTGTTGATGCGACGGTACTTCGCCTTTACTTCTTTTAGCGGGATTGCCCATTACTTGGAGAAATGGGTGATTGCTAGAATAAACCGATGCCTTTGAAGCGGCGGAGGAAAAATGGGACCTCGGCGTCCATTCCCCATGTCTCGAATGGCGGGATGTGGCGAAGGATGCTGGCTTTCGGGAGGCGATGCATATAATTAGCGTGAATTTGACCGCAGCGTGGCATTCCGGCGTGCTTCGTGGCGTCATTAATCATCGTTGGCGAAGTAGCCCATTCTCTGATTCGATCGTAGAGCTTGGGACCCGGTGGTGTGCACCACATTCACCTTCGTGTGCTTCAGGACCTCTGCCTCTTTGTTTGAGAGGCATCGAACAAACCATCGTACCCGGCGATATAACATCACGGTCTACGTGTGGTAAAAGAATCTTGGAGCTCTTAGCGGTTGACTCTCTCTCCTTCCGTCTTACGGTAGAATACCATGTAAGGCGTGTCGATAGAGCGCCAATCTCGGGGCTCCAACTTGGTTTGGGTTGTATACACTTCTTTGGTAACTACCCCTTATCTTCTTGTGTCTCATCATTATAATGAGTGCGAAGAGTTGGTGAGTCGGCCGTAACTAGTTGCTCGGTCTCGGAAGGTTGTGCTAACCACGGTACTTGGCCGGTGCATCCGCATAAGCGTTTTGGGCGGGATATATTCGATGAAAAACTCTTGAATGAGTCGCGCTTTCAACGCTATCGATGATAGGGGATTAGATCCGTTCGACCGTAGTCACCACGAACACCTTAACTATCAATTGCGAATCGCCCGTGCGGCGAGATATTGACCCCGGCTCCTTGGCGAAACTAAGTCCAATAGGCGCGTTGTATTCCTACGTTATTAGAGCAAGGTTGGTGAGTGAATAAGCACGGGGCATGACATGATTCACGGAAACTAAGACAACCCGACTCGAAATCTTAGAACATCGGGGGCACTTGCGGTGGCTGAAGCTCCGTCAAAATACAATCGCCATATTTGTTGGTGCGATGTAGTGTTGACTTCTTGAACTTCATCGGGAAGATCATCATATAGCTCAAGCTGCATCCGTTGTCGGTGGCGACAAAGATCAAATCGCTTGTCCTGACTCATTGTTTGAAATATAAGTCATATTGGGACAAGAGCAAGGCCCATTCGCTAGCGCCAACTCATCGAGGCGGTGGGTCATAAATATCGGACGGTTCGTTAGAGAATAACATAAATCGTCTGTCGACTAAATAGTCGCATTTTACGAATCGCGAACACTAATGCAAGCCTTTGCTTCCGACCATTGGATATCGAGACTCGGCCGCCGACTAATGTTGACTCGGGTAATACTGCTTGCTGATGCGTGTGGCTGTCGTCGTCTTGCGAGTAAAGCGTAACAGTGATCCGTCGCCTTGGCGTAGATCAAACGGTTTTCCGACCCGGTGCAACAAAAGCGGAGGTTTAGCGAGATCGACTTGATCTCTTGAATGCCTTGGCGTCGTCCCAAATATGACCGCCCTTCTTGTTCAACGGAGAGCGGTGGCACTTCGGATAGGTTCGATATGAACCGTCGGATGTCATGTCGTCCTTGTAACCCCGAGTTCTCTCAGTTTCGGAGGTTGCAACTCTTGAATTGCCTTCACTTTGTCGGGATCGGCGTGGATTCCTTTGTCGGTGGGCGAAGCCGAGAACTTACCCTTTGGACATCCCAGGAAGGATTTGGCGGGGTTCATCTTTAGGCGATGAGTCGCATGAGTTGAATACCGTTCTAAGATCTTTGATGTGATCTCCTTTGTCCGCGGCTTTTCACGACCAAATCGTCGGCGTAGCATTCGACCGTTTTCGAAGATGATCTGGAAAATCTCGTCATTGCTCTCGGTATGTTCTTGTAGGCATTTTGAGGCGAGCGGCATGGCCGTGTAGCAATATATCGCCGATCGGAAACGATTTGTGTGTTTGGCGTCATCGGGGTACATCTTGATTTGATTATACCGAAAAGCCATCCATAAAGGACATTCTTTCAAATCCACCGTGTTGTCAACTATGACATCGGTGATTGGAAGAGGAAAGTCATCTTCGGGCAAGCGGCGTTGAGGTCTCTGTAGTGGAAACCACAGTCCTAATCGACCCATTCTTCTTCATGGCCGGGACTATATTAGCCACCCAATCCGGATGTTGAATTTCCTCGGCGAATCCGATTCTATGAGTTTCTTCGCCGTCAACAATTGCCTCCAATATTTGTGGGCGAAACCGTCTTCTTTGTTGCTTGGCGGGTTTGACATCGCCTTGATGTTGGCGATGTGTTGCCACATTAGGGTCGAGTCACGGCATGTCCTCGTAACTCGGTGAATACATCGATATGCTCACGATTAGGGCAATCAACTCTTCCTTTTCTTCCAAGGGGAGAGTATTGCTGATGTTTATGAGTTTAGGATGCTCTTCATCACCCATATTAATCTGGACTACCTCGTCCTTAGTGGGGGGTTCTCTTTGTTCGAACCTATCCCCAAACTGCTCTTGGAGTTGATGGATCCATGGGTCTTCCCATGTTGGCATGTCTTCATCACTCTCAGCGTAGCGGGATCGATGTAGCCATATTTGACATTAAAGCCTTGAAAGCTTCTCAGTGGTGTCGAATCCCAGCCGAAGAATCAGGGCAGAATGTAGTCTCGGGTGGATTATTATCAATCGACGAGCATTCATCTTCGAGGAGGATTAGGTATCCCAATCCTTCTAAATGCATAGTAATTATCCGGCTTCCCTTCGGGACATATGCACGGGAGGGACTTCGAGGACCTTAAAACATAGACCTTCCCCGTGTCAAGTCATACCCCATCTCTTCATGATACCCGGTGTTTCGGACTATATCTCGAATGTGTGGAGGATAGGCCCATTGTCATCTTCATCTTCTTCAAAGAAATGATTACGTTGGGCGCATCTCCTTTTAGTAAACCAAGTCTTTCTCACTACTTGATCTTAGTGGGATGGCGAGTCGTCCCAAAGTCTGAGCTGCTGCGTAAAGCAATATGGCCAGAGTTGGCGAGTGCAACTCACGGATCGTTGTATAAACTTGTCATCACATCATTCAAAAGCAGAGGATACTCTAAATGCGTCATTTATTGATTCATCGGCAATTTGCCAATTACAATGTTCATCGGCGATTCTTCATCGTCAAGATTGATTACAAGGGTACAATGTCATTTAAAACAAAACCTCCACTATAACCAAGCCGGTTTGGTATCGGCTTCTTCCATTTGTCGGTACGGGCGATGATTGATTTGGACTCATTCGGTAGAGGAGAGAATCGGTGAAATAATTCTCCATCCTTAAGCGGTTGTTTGTCGCGACCACTCTTGACCTCATTATTAGTGTCTACATATTTGAGACGATGAAGAGTAAGCGGGACTATAACGTTATTGTGGATCCAAGGTCGACCCAACAATAAGTTATAGGAAGTCTGCGTCAATCACATAGTGACGGGACTTTAAGAAGTCCCCATTTGGCACAATCCGGATTTTACCAAGTGGGCGGGACCGTGTCAAATCAAGTAGATCATGCCGGTTGATGCTAACTTCTTGGCGGGGACTCAAGGTGATACATGGCCTGAGGGCATGATGCTCCATGTGGAACCGGATCGACTTGGATCCGGTTAACCGCTAGAACCAATATACGGTGAAGTATAGCGGCCTATCGTGCTTGGAATTCCTCTGCATATATCCTCCTGTAAAAGTGATGCGGGGAAGTGTTTAGTCGCAAGATTGCATTGTTGGGCCAACTCTTACGGACTCGGCCTAATCTGGGTGAGGAAGACTTACGAATCGTGAGGGCTTCTTGAAGAGCTTCTCGTCTCTTTTGATAACCGTAGCAACTCATAGAGAGTGATCCTTGCGGGGATATTGGCTAGTGGGCCATGGCGTCGGCGGTATGGGAGTTCAGTTCGGTTTATCTCTTCCAATCGGGCGTGAATCGAGGCTGCCGGAGTTGAACTTCATGCGCGCTTTCTTTGTAGCTTCTGGCGACACACTTTCGTGCGCTTTCTGCGATGCGGTGAGGGATTTTGTTGGTACCCCACTCGAGGCGTCTTGGCATTAGGGTCGAGGATTTACGGGTACTTGTATTTGTACTTCGTGTCCACTCGGTGGCGTGGGCTTGAGTTCCCCTTCGGACGGTTGGAATGTTACCACTGTTCATCGTCTCCCTCGAATTGCGGAGTAGCATGGCATGCCTTTCCCTTACGCCCGGCTTATTCTTGAAGAAGAAGAGGCTACCATTGCTCATCTTCAAGTAGGTGCGGGTGGACCCACAAGACTTCGCCATTGAGGTTGTATCGATACAAGTCCTTTGGCGTTGCTTATGTGGGGCGTCATTTCTTCCTTGCGACTTTGACCAGTTCAGGGTTCAAACCATGTCAGCGGCACCGACCGAAACTTATGGATACGCATTAGCTCCGACCTTCTTTTCTTTGGGCGGCTTCATAGTAATGACCCACATCAATTAAAGCACGGATTTTGTCCTTAAGGCGAAGCGAGGATTTAGTGATGAGCGCCCTATAGTGCGCCGCGATATCTTGGGTCATTCGTCTTCATCGCCTCCTCTTGATTACGAATCGGAGCTTGATCTTGTTATTTTCCACAAGATATTTGAAGAGCGGGAATCTCGTCGTCCCTAAAGGAATAGGACTTGGGAATCTATCCTAAGGCCTTCTGTTTTGTGGCCCGGTTGCCGCGTTGATTGTGCTGTTGCGGCCCGTTCTCTTCGCTGCTTTTCTTCTTGGGGTTGGAGTTGGAGCGTTTGGTTATAACCGCCGTCTTGGCTTGCTCTTTCCCTTTGCGAGCGGGACAAAGTTAAGCCGGAGACTGGTTGTCGGTGACCTCTCTACGCCTTTTTCCTTTTGAGGAACCTCTCGGCTTGCTCTCACGAACCTTCAGGTCCTTCCACGTTATCGATGGTGCTGTACCCATTGCTTCAAGCACATCTATCGATAAGTTCTTTGTGGCAGTTTGGAGGATGAACTCCTCGTTATTGGATCCCGACGGTTCATTGCCTTGTTAGAATCGTTTGACAAAGATATCCACGGTTTCTCGTCTTTACGCTTCGTCGAGCAATGTCGATCGATACCTCGGTATCGTCATCAAAGAAATTGGTGGAAGCTAGACTCCATGTCGTCCCATGTGAATGCTCCCGGCGAGGCGGTACCATTCGAAGGCACACGAAGGGTGCCAGCGAATACCCAAGAACCATCGGTTCGTTGCGAAATAACTTCGAGGTGTGACTTGAAATAAATCAAGTCTTCGTCGGGGAACCCTTCCATCAAATGGTGTGAAGTTTATTAAGTTAAACTTATGGATGCGGGATTGATTCCCATTCCTCGGGTATGGGCAAGGAATACTGTCTTCTTTACTTCTTGGCGTCAATGAATTGATTTTGCTCTCCAAGTCTTTGATCTTCTGCTCTCATGAGCAACGGCGTCGGCGTGGTTCGGGGGTTATCATCTTACGGTGCTTCCTCATGCAGTGTTGTCATCTTGATCAAGCGTCGATGTGTTAACTTGATTCCCCTCGATGCTTTGTTAAAGCTTGGATCATTGGTGGTGCATTTCTCTCATCGTCTGCATGGCCAACTCCATTTCTAACTTGAAGTTTTCCGTTGTTTATTCAGCGCCGTCTAGCATTTTGGCCACTTGATGCATGCTGATCATAAGTGTTTCTTGGGGCTCCCTTAATGAATGATTATGATCGGATCGATTGCGAGCCAATATCGGCGCGCATCATCCTCGCGGGTATCCCCTTGAAGTTTATCGATATGCGGACCGTCGGATAGTCCGGACCATAAGCGAGTTAGCCGTTGCGTCTTGCAGGAATAGCGGTGGCGATGGTTCTTTGCTGGTCATATTATTAGTGACCTCGGCAACTCACCCTCTCGGAGATCATCCTTTGGAATCGCCTTGACCTAGGTCTCGGCATCTCGTGGTGAGTCTCGGAAGGCTGACACCCTTTAAGATGGCAATTACTCAGAGAGCATCGTCTTAATGAGCTTGGAGCACAAGCATGACTGCGTCAATTTGGGGAATCGCCGAGATTTTCTCATTACCTCTTGCCGCGGTATACGGCTCATCGGTGTGTTATGGGAGCAACTGCCGTGTATCGGCGTGATCTTTCGGGTATAGCGTCCTCATCGTCGGATAAGCGTCTCCTTCAGAGGCGGGTCAATCCATCGAAACTTAGAAAGTGACTTCGCCTAGACTTTACGCCGATGTGGTGATCTCGGCGGACTCTCGGACCGATTTTCAATCCGATGGGAGGTGCGGGAATCTTCTTGTCCTTGTTGGGCAGTGCGACCTCACATGAGGAGTGACGTGATTCTCTTCGAGGCCGAGATGATCCTTGATAGTCGGTTTGGTGGTGGTGGCGGGGTTGGCTTCACCAGCAGTTGATCTGAGGCCTTTGACTTTGAGGTGTCATCAATCTTGGACCTTGGCGTTGGATGCACCGCTGTATCCTTCGGTTTAGGTCTTAGAGGCGAGTGTGGGCAGGCGAGGTTGGGGCACCATTAGACTTGGGCCTCAAACACGGCGATGCGTTGGTGGCTTCTTTGCCACTTCCTTCTTCAACTCACGAGCACTTGCACCAAAGCTCGTGCTTGCGCAAGGAGTGCGTGGCGCTTCCGGATCGCTCACGAAGTGTGGAAGCGGTTCCGTTTGACACGGACCCACTTTCGTCGGTTGGCGGCTTGGATAAGCCGTCGATCGCGGTGAAGCCTCTGCGTGAGTTGGATCTTAGATCCGCCGTAGCGGACCCCATCCATGGATTGCATGGCCTTGGCAAGCTTGCGCCATGCTTTGTCGTCGCCTTTGGCGAGCTTCGCGGAGAGTGCGGCGCGCCGTCGGCGTTCATCGGGCACCATCTGGACTTCGGGCAGGGATTTCGCTACTGCGGCGGCGGGTTGGACTTCGCCGTCACGGGGCTCTACGAGGAGGCCCATCGGGTTCTCCTTGCGTGAGACCTTCTTGGGCGGCGGAGGCTGGATGCGGAGGGTGAGGATAGGTACTCCTCGAACTTCTCTGGTCAATTCGAACTTCGACCTCTTCTTCCAGGGATAGGGATCCGCGTTTGCGACAGGCGACCTCCGATCGGGCGGTGGCTAATTCGCCGGCTTGTTGCGGTAAAAGTCGGGATGATTGTCATTGATTTGAATTTTCTTCGGCTTCTTTGGCCTACAACGAAATTCAAAAGAAATGCCTTTTATTTTAAAGTACAATGAAAATCAAAAAGATTACAACTTTTATCCTTAGTGAACAAACACGAGGATCTGTTATATCGGATCACAAACTTGCGTGAGTTCTTTGTCTTAGGGGACTTATTGTGTCAGGTGGACCACAGCAAATTCAATCAGTGGGGACGGGTTACGGAACTACTGGATGTAAAGGGCTCGTTCCGCGAGAAGAAGCGCTGAGGATCACTCACGAAGGAGAGGATGCTGGCGGGTGAATCTACTAGGAGAAATGGCGCTATCCACGAGATTAAGGCGAAGCTTAATCTAGAGGGTATCGTAGTTCGACTCGACCCGCTATTACCTTCCGCCAGATCCGACGTCGACGGGTTTATGTCTCACGGTCAACTATGCGTCGACGGCTTGTAGATCTCGCAAGAGCTCTTTGAGAATATCCGAAAATCCGATCAAAGTCCCGCCAGAAGTCCAAAAAATCCCCTTGAACCAACAAGACCCCCTATTTATACAATAGGTGCATCGGTTCTCGGCCACTGCCGAGCCAAGCTGGTTTAGGTGGCTCGGCCATGGTGGCCGAGCCTCCCCTACCACTTCGAGGCACCTCGCCAAGTTGGTCGAGGTGGCTCTACGGTGGCCGAGCAGCCTCTACCACTTGGCGAGGCACCTCGCCAAGTTGGTAGAGGTGGCTCGGCCATTGTGGCCGAGCCACCGCCACTTGGCCGAGGGCCGCCGCTTACTGCTTTTTTTGCCGCTTTCCGTGGCGCGCTTCCGCTCGGGCTTGGGTTCCGTCTATACTTGACTCGGGACTAATTCTTGGTTCGTTCGGTATAGCGGTCTCGAAACCCGATCGTCCGTTCAAGTCCGTTTAAACCGTGTTTGTGACGCCAATGGTTCGCCGTCGAGTTCGCCTTAACGATTCGCGACGCCTGTATCATTCGATGGGTTGTCATTCGCCGACTCCCGCCACGAGTTGGTTTCGAGGATCTTGTAAGTATTTTTCAACGCTACAACCTCAATCAATCTTTTCGGTTCAATCATTCTCGGTCAAAAGAAGGCACCAAGATTCATTTTGGGAATTTGATCCGAATCCTAGCGAGGATAGGTCGACGCCTAACGCTGCGCCGCCGTTAGTCTTCCCGTGAAAAGACGGCCTCACGTATTCAACATCGTAGCGATGAAGTCTAAGAGAGTTTCATTCTTTTAGCACAACGTTGTGTGTAGAACGGATTTAGATAATCTACATGCTAGCCCAACTCAAACGGTAGTTGGTAAAGGCTCATCAAACCCGTTGAGGGTGGGGTTGGCTAATAACCCCGGGCCGACTAACACGCTACGGTTTAGTCTTTTTCCGATTGAAGAAGATACGAGTTTGATTCGGGTATTTTATCCCGGCCTAAGAAGGGATAAAGCCGACGCCACACGCAGCGTTCGGTTTAGTCTTTTTCCGATTGAAGAAGACACCGAGTCCGATTCGGGTATTTTATCCGAAGCCTAAGAAGGGATGAGTCTACGTGTAACACGCGTTGCCGGGTGGTCTCTTGCCCGTAAAAGAGTACCGAGCCTATGTATTCAATATCATAGCAACAAGTCTAGAAGAGTTTCATTCTTTTAGCACAACGTCACGTGCGGAACGGATCCGCACAACCGCGACGCTAGCCCAACTCAAACGGTAGTTGGTAAAGGCTAATCAAACCCGTTGATGGCTGGGGGTTTGCCAAAAATCCTATAAGTATTATGGTTAATTATTTCTGACGAAGTAAAAGAATCATAATAAACAATGAAGGGAATAGATCTTATTCATTTGAAGTAAACATAGAAGGAGCTACAATTGTTTAAACATCAAGTCTATGACAAAGGATTTGTTGTTCGAGCTGAGACACTTCATCACTATAAGCCTGGTGGAGTTCTCCCTCAACCACGAAGGACTCCTCATCGGTATTGATGTCTTCGTGGTGCCTCTTCGATCTCATCCGGTTTACGCCCGACAATTCGAGTTCCCTAGGCGTGGCGAGAGCTTCTTCCTTCGGCCTTAGCGACTCAAAATACTCATCTTATCTTCCTCTGCATGGAGCTCTCTCCTGAGCAGTATTATCCTCTCCGCACTCGCCACAATATCAGTCTGGATATGGCTTAGGAAAGAATATGTCTCAAAGAACAGCTTGAGCTGATCGGGCGCTGTCTCTCGCATCTAGACCTCGAGCCCAAGAAAACACGAGCATCGCCATGCCTCTAAACGCTGGGTCCGGTAGCTACGTATGGGCGAGGTCGCCGCCAATGGCTCGAGCTACCAGATAACCCATATCCCGTATCAAGGCCATCCAAAACCCGGAAAGAGCCGAAGAGCAAGGGAGCAAGCGAGCAGCTTCCTCAAAAGGAAAAAGGCGAAAGAGGCCAACCGATGGCTAAAGCACACGCAGCTAGCGATGGCGTTCATCAGCGGCAACCTTGGAGGCAACAAAGGACTCCTAAACTGAGATTCCAGGAGGAGTATTCTTTCGATGATGATGAAGTCCCAGCCATCTTCAAATATCTCCTTGCTAACAACAAAATCAAGCTACCACCTATCATGAATCGGGAGGAAGCTAGCAATACCGGATCCAAAGTATCGCTGCGTACCAGGGAGGGTCCATCACCCACCAAGGCTTGTATTACTCGAAGAATAACATCCAAGCCTTGGTTGACGCCGGCGTCATAACACCAAAATAGGCCAAACAAGAATGGCAAGCACTCCGACAGGTATACGAGTATAAACTGCTCCCTTTCCTCCGATGAGTATAAGAGGTTAAACTATTCCTCCCTTCCTCTAAATAGGATTACGAGTATAAACTATTTCCTAATTTGTCGAGAAGTTTCCGGAAGAATATTTCCATAAAAAGATATTCTTAGGGATAACTCAATCCAAGGATCACATCGACGCATCAAGCCGCCTAATCCTACTCCAAATAGGATTACGAGTATAAACTATTTCCTAATTTGTCGAAGTTCCGGAAGAATATTTCCATAAAAGATATTCTTAGGGATAACTCGATCGGGCGGATCACATCGACGCCGATCAACGCGCCGCCTAATCCTACTCCGAATAGGACTACGAGTATAAACTATTTCCTAATTCTTAATGAGAAGTTCCTGGAGAATATTACCATATTCTCAAAGATAACTCGATAACCCTCAATGTCTTCCCATCGTGGAACCTCAAAGGGAGATAAATTGATAAATTTTGACAAGGCTTATATTGACGCCGGACAACGCGTTCTACCTTGAAAGAACTCCTCCCATTGTATCAATGCCGATTCGTGCGTCGCCGCCGGAAGGCCCGTCGGTCAACAGTTTGGAATTGAAATAAATCCCAAGAAGAATTCCTCCCACTGTGGATAACTGTACTCCAACAAGGAGTAATACAGTAGCGATGCTAACCAACGCGTCGTCGCCGAAGGATTCACTGATCAACGGTTCGGATCCACGCAAGATCGCACGCCGGTCAACGCGTTGCACTC
Source organism: Asparagus setaceus (assembly GCA_012295165.1). NCBI lineage: Eukaryota > Viridiplantae > Streptophyta > Magnoliopsida > Asparagales > Asparagaceae > Asparagus > Asparagus setaceus. The sequence continues at coordinate 25,098 of WHSE01000138.1, forward strand.
GCCGATTGAAGGCTAAAGTCCATATAGTTTGACGCCAATTAACGGCCGCAAATGAAGGATCCCCGACACGAGAGGAATCTCGATGGTCAATTGGGCGACAATTCACCGACACGAGTCAACAACAAATAAACTCGCTTAACTACATTTTGAAATTCTAACAAACGGTCAAGCAATAAATGCGCATCAGAACCTCTGTATCCTACAAAGCACTGGACAACCTGAGAGGATTGGAAGAATCAAAATACTGAGGCTATTCTCAAGAAGAAATTCATCAATCGACTTCTGGTCAAGATCTCAACAACGGTCAAACAAAAATGCAAGACTGCAATACCTTCAAAGAATCCTACAAAACACCGGAAAGACCAAGGGAGTGGAGAGATCAAACGCCGAGGTCATTCACAAGTCCTATCACGCTAACTAAAGGGTGAAGGGCTCATCATGTCCAAAGCATCCCAGACTCATCAAGAATCGAGACTGAGACGCTTTGGAGGGGGTATCTGTAGGCGTTAAAAATTACTTATCAGTACCCGAACAAGACTCGTAAATGGTGGGTTGACAACCGACGATCCGTCCGACAACGCGACTCGAAAACGTTGGCGATTGACTACGCCGCAAGACGCATAAAGCGAGTCGACAAACGCATGTGAGTCGGCAAGGCGTACAAATCGACAAAGGCTTCGTAAGGAGGGATCAATCTAACAACGGCGCCTCGCAAGATCGATCGGATTCGAACGTCAACGAGATCGGGTTCGAACGTCAACGAGATCGGATTCGAACGTCGATGAATCGTCATTTAAACCGTTGACGGGTTGAAATCAATCAAATGAATCGAGCACGGACGTGAACAGACGATCGGATTTCAGAGCTGTTAAACCGGAACAAACCAAGAGTTGGTCCCGGAGCCAAATACAGACGGAATCTAAGTCCGGGAAAGACCAAGAGTCAGAATAGGCAGGACCCAAGCCCGAGAGACCGAGAAAAACGGCAAAACGGCGAAACGGCGGGAAAAAAGGGCGAAAACGGGACCTCGGCCAAGTGGCCGAGCCACTTGTGGCCCGGCCTACCCCCCCATCCTATAAATAGGGGGGGTTTTCCTCAGTTCGGGGGGGATTGAGAGCTGGATTTTTGGTCGGATTTCGGAGATTTTCGGAGATCTCGGATTGTCTGATATTTGTGAGAGAGTTCTCGCGAGATCTACGAGCCGTCGGCCTGATTAGAGCCGTGACACGGGATTCGATCGACGTCGGATCTGTCAGCGAGTAAAGCAATTGGGTGACTCTGAATAGCGTGATTTCTCCTAGTAGATCTCACGCTCGGCGATCCTCTCCTTCGTGAGTGTGATCCCGAAGGCGATCCTCTCCTTCGTGAGTGTGATCCCCTTAGGCTTCATTTCCTTCCGTGAAGCGAGCCTTCCGTCTGTAGTTCGAACCGGGTTTTACCGGGATCCGAATTGTCGCGGTGGTCCGCGGACGAATAAAAGTCCCGAACGGTGAAGAACCCACCTGGCGAGGATCGAATAATAGAGATCCGAGCGTTTGTTCACAAAAGGAAAAAGTTGTAATTTTTATTTTCATTGTACGCCTGAAATAAAAAGGCATTTTCTTTTGTTCGAATTTTGTTGTAGGCCCAAGAAGCTGTAAACGAATTCAACAACAATGAATAACAAACCGACTTTTACCGCGAACAGCCTCGACGCCAATCCTTCCTCTGGCAACACCATCTCTGTCGGCAAACTCTACTTCCATCCTCAAAAACACCCGCGTGAATCCCCACAACACCATAACCTGCACATGAGACATCCATTTTCTCCAAATTTCTCTAAACTTATGATCTGATACCCCCTCATCTCTGCACAAGCCCTCACCGGACAACACCACAACACTCTCTACATGCAAGCAAATCATCATGTGCACTCCTTCTCCGCAAACTGTCTTTAGAAATCCAAATACAGTTTGAGAGGAGATGTTAAATATAGCAGTTAAGCTATATATCTTGCTTTGCTTTACTATAGTCCAATATCACCTAGGATTCTAGAATTCTCTCCTTGCTCTCGTATTTAAACATTTCAATGCTATGAATATTAAGATTAACTAGTTCTCTCAGATTTCTACACTGGTCACCCTCACAATCCAAGAATATATGACCACAGATATTCAAAGACCGGTTTGAAGTGGACCCTATCATTCAATTGTATGCGTTAGTTTAATCTATACTACATATAAAATAGGATTGCCTTGTCAAAACTTTTAATTTCCATTTTACCCCTTTAAGTTGATAATTCTCAAATATGACATTAGTTGTAATTAATCATTCACTAATTATATATAACCTCTTATTAATTATGAATTTTCTCACTTTTTCAAAACTTTGGTCACACTATTATTTTATTATTTAGTTATTTATCCCTAATTTATCTTCACATAATATTTAAAATTCTAGAAAAATTAAAAATAATAAAAATTTATTAGGCTTATGCATTGTGTCTTTGGGTTTCACCTCTTATGGAGGAGTACATTGTTACCTTTCATCTTATAGCCTTTTAAAAGTATGATAATAGTATGAAAAATAATTTGTATTTATTGTAATTGTAATGGTATTAATAGTATAATAATTTTAATAGTATTTCTTAAATTAATAAATTACAATTTAATTTAATAATTATACAATTTACTAAATTATTTACTAATAGTATAATAAACTAATTATTAAATTAAAATGTAGTTACTAATAGTATTATAATTATGATATGTATAATATTATTATATTTAAAAGATAAGAAATTATTTAATATATTATAATTATTTTAATAAATTATGAATAAATTATAATAATTATCCAAACTATAATAATTAATCACACAGTTCTTTATACAGTTTTATCATACAATTTATTCATTTAAATAGAATTGTAATTGTTTATAATTTATATTGCTATACAAGTCATTTTATTATTTTGCAACCAACAAAAAATTGAAAAACATAAAACAAAAAGGTATGCTCGCGGCAAAGCATGTGCACTATACTAGTTTAATAAAAACATGATATGGGGATTTAGTCCTGTGATGAATAAATGACAATATGAAGAAAATTTGTTGCTTATAAACCCAAATGTTTATCCCTATTTACTCTAAAACCCGCATAGTTCTATAGGTTCTCATACGTCGATATGAAGAAAATTTGTTGCTTATAAACCCAATGTTTATCCCTATTTACTCTAAAACCAGATAGTTCTATAGGTTCTCATACGTCCAAAATTCAAAGTTTGTTTACCAGTAAACTAAAAGTATACGACACAAAGTGTACAACTACATGCAATAGGGATGTAGCTTACACCGTAATGTATGTAGCTATACACCCTTTAGTATGTGGCTATACACCTTATTGTATGTAGCTGTACACTTAATATTCTATAATTTGGGCTTAAAGGTCAATAAACTTTGTATTTTGGGTGTATAAGAACATACAAAGCTTTGTGGGTTTTAAAGTAAATGAGGGTAACACTTCAAGTTCAAAGCAAAATCTCTATATTTTAATTATATTTTTATTTAAAGTAATGCATCGTATAGAATTGACACAATTAACTCTTTTGATTCTTTTGGATTATCCAAGAAGATCTGTCAAATCCATTTCTATTAGTTAGCTTCTAACACTTTGCACTCAACAAAAAGAAGAAGAAGAAAAGACTACTTTTGTGGGTAATGAGGCCATTTTGTTAACTACTTAAGTGCCTATTATGTTACTTTCATAATCAAGGGCATACAATGCGCGTTGAAATAGTCATGACAATTATGAATGACCATTTCTGGTACCTAATATATCGGAAGCAAACAAAATGGGAATTCATAAGATTATTCTAGTGTCAAAATAATGGACACCTCGTGTGAATAGATGTCAGAAGATTATATGGTCTTCATGTCATGAAAACTCAAGCAGCACATTTCAGGGAATCACTCGCCATCTCTTATATATCTTAATGGCGTGTTTGACAATTGCTTAAAACTGGACTAGAATTGAAACTCGTCTTATTTTTACTTGTTTTATGTTTGGATAATAAGGGTTGAATTGGCCTCTTTTTAAAGCCAAAATTTGGCTTTTAAACGTTCTTTTCCAAACCACCCTTCATGGAATAAGTCTTGCCCAATTTAAGATAAAATCGTCGGATCAATCGTGACTCGCTTTTAAGGGTTTTACAAACCTGACCCTTAGTTTACTATTCAGTTAGTTTACTATTCATTTCTTTGTTTACATAGCTTAGCTTCTTTTTGTTCGTCTCTATTTTAATGTTCTATTCTTTTATACCTAACTAGTAGTACGTAGGCTGCTCAAGTTCTTTAGCATTCTATAGTATCCAGAGTATATTAAAATATTTGGTTCAGTGTTGAAAAATCTTGTTATATAACCCATTATAACCTATTTTGTAACTTAACGGTGCCCTCTTGTTATGTAACACGCCCATTTAACATCAAACCTGCTAGCCCAAAAAAACGTTATATTATGTTAAATGTGCTTTACATTATATCACCTAATATGGCTTTTTAGGTTAAATTGCATCTCTAATTAAGACGCGTGGATGCATATCCACCGTCCAAATTATTTAAACCTACCCCTTTAACGCATGTAAGTAATAAACATCGAAATCCACCAGGGTTTTCTTTGAATCCAAAAGAACGATCTTGAATCCACGAAGAGAATATAATAAAGAAGAATTTTATTGATGAAAAGTTATCTAATAATTTTGGGGTTACATATTTCTTCTTAAATAGAAAAATAAACTAGACTCCTAATAAGACTAGAATTACAAAGAAATAGAAAGTATCAAATCCTATCCTAAAAGACTCCTATAATATAGGAAACAAATCAGTCCAACATCAATCAAAATTAAATTTATTTTTAATCTAAATAGACTCCAACTTTATTACTAAAAATAAACTAAATATTAATTATTTTTGATTTCTGCTAAAAGCTGGTGCTACTAATGATATTTTGAAAAATTGACAACTGTTGGCCGTCTCATCGAGATAGGCGATTTACATATATAATATGTCGAACTGGCCGTTAGAAGATATGATCGCTTTTCATGAAAGTCAATAATATGTGTATCCGTATTTAACTTATGATTGTCCCGCTCCTCCATGAAATTATTCATTAAGTGTCCTCATCACCTTTTTAGTCTCGATCACCCTATTCTCTTCCCTGAATATGCGATCTCTTTACCTCCTCCAACCCAAACCCTAAATCATATCAAACTTGTTGCTCCATTACTTTACCCTTCAAAATAATTTTTAAGATCCACACAAAATTAGAGTACGAAATTAATTAGTGGGTTAATTGTATTGGTGAGATAATTACTTTCGTTATTACTTGATTTTGATTATGTTTTAGTTTTCAGTTTTCAGCTAATACTAGATTTGGAGAAATTAAGTTTGCACACAATCTCTGTATATTCCAAATTTCTTCTTGTTGTTTCATAATCATGTTTAGTTTGGTTGATGTAGTGAACTTAATTAGAATTTTTTATTTTTGTAAAGTTAATAACTTCGAGAGTTGGAAGTATTTGGTTTAGTTTAGACTTATTTTTATTGCCTTAAATTTGACGATGTTAACGTATTTGATCATTTGATGATGCTTTTGGAATGGTTGTTAGTCATAAATGACTAACTTTTGTTAAAATTATGATACTATTTTTTATATTTGATAATTGTGATGTTATGTTTGAAAAGTTTGATAATTCTAAGTATTAAAATTATTATGAATTGTTAGTATTTATAAAATATCTAAATAATTAATAAACAATAAAACCCACGTTATACATTTTTTTGCTTTTTATTAACCATTAACAGGAGGTCAAGCGTTACGTAACCCATTTTCGTTATTTTCAACATTTTGGTTGTTTTCCTCTAAATATTCCAATCTTAAGATCTCTTTTCACAATAGTGCCCAGATTCTTGTGTCCTACAGAGATCATTAATTAGGGAATTACATCTTTCTTCCATGAGATGCTTGTGGTTATAATAACAAAATTAGTCTCCTCCACTGCAAATTACAACAGCATTCTACCTATGCTATGGTACTGATGAACTTTTAATATTGTATTAGTGTTGAAACATGAATAACCAGTGAACAGCCCTAGTTACTCTGTTGGTAAGGATTTTTTTGGGGAAGTATAGAACTTCCATATTCCTTTGCCCTTTAATCATACATCTTTCTATAGTAGAAAATTGACATATCTAATACCAACATGCGAGCAAGTTGTTTCAATCCATACAAGGAGACACTGGAAAATCTCTAAAATGGTTCTCATATTTGATTTGTATTGATTAGAATAACCACACATGTAGACTATTTTGATACAATTCATGCTCAAAAGAAACTTCTTTTATACATATATATCAACAAAGTATTATACTTTAAACAGAAATTTATTTAATGATTAATATTGAGTTAATTAAACCTTAGAAATCCAAGAAATATTTGTATTTATATATTAGTTTCATGTGTGCTAACAGGTGCCAAAAAACTAAAGGAGGTTAAAAGCAAGGGGTCTTCAGCGTTTATCTATAGGAATATGATACGCAAAAACTTTCAAGATGAAAATTATTCCCTTGATCATATTATGGAAAATGGTGCAAGCAATATTCCAGATATTTACTTTATAGTCATTGGGCTTTCTAATATCATAAACCGACCCACAATTTCCAACCCGACCCGTTATCTAGAACTTATATTCCCTCTCTAGTTGTCCTTTTTCAATTTTATTGCTCTAAAATAGTACATCAAAAACCTAGAACATTCACACTTCCACAGGTATACTTTCAAACACTGTAGTAATTATTTCTCTAATTTATTCTGTAATTTTTCTTGGTTTTATGTTGTATGACTTGAATTCTTCCTTCTTTTGGAGTTCAAGAAGTTAGAATTGTTATTAGTAGCTTAAACTTTGGTAATTTAGTGAAGTTTTGGAAATTTCTGAAGTTTTATTATTAAATTTTATGTGTGCAGGTTATAGTAAGTGATAATGGCTAGGAGAGCTCCAATCCCTACCAAAAGCTCTGCTCTTATAGCTATGATTGCTGATGAGGTACAGCAAAATCTTTTCTTTTTTTCTCTTTAAATTTAGTTTTGCTAGCAGTATATTTTTCTAATACTTTAAGTTAACCATGAATTTTATGTATATTTTTTCTCTCTGTCCTGTTTATTTGGGTGAAAACTAGCTTTATCAATATGATCCCGAGTATAACATATAATAACTACTTAAAAGTTTCTACATATCCAAAGACAGTTGAAAAAATTAGCAAGTGAATAATATCCATAAGCAGTATTACTGCTTTTGAGCACTTGCCCATGAGTTTCGGTGCAAATTTAAAAGAGAAAAACTTGTTCGGAGTGATTGGCTATTTTTTTTCCAGGATACTGTAACTGGTTTTGATGGCTGGAGTTGGCAATATCGATTTGCGGCGTAATGCAAATTTCCTTATCGTGGATTCAAGTAAATTCTTGAGCTCATTATTAACTTTTTCTGCAGCTTTAAGTTTGATATTATCGTTAGTATTGTCATGCAAATGTAAATTTTTAGCTATTATAGTTGTGTGTTACTATAGTTGGATGGTAATGCTATTAAATAAAAATAGACCTAGTAGCCCAAAAGTAGACCTCTGCTGCATTTCTAATATAAAAATTGAGCTCGCTTTTTGCCTATGATATGAAGAAGTTGTCTGTGCTCGATCGTTAAATTTTTTTAATTTTATAGGTCGATTATTGGTTACTGTTCTATATAATTCTAGCTCTACCATATTATGCTTTTGTAGATTCAATCTTTTTCTCCTTGATGTGTATTTTTACCGCCTGCATAATCCAAATAAACTTGGATGGCAAAATCTTTCTTAAATTTAAAATAGGAAACAAATGCTCTATTTGTCTTATTATTTAATCTCCAATATTTTATATCTCAGAAACGACTGTCAAAGCAATTGAGAACGCGTTTAAAGAGTTCACAAACAGGGAGGAGATTGCTATTGTGCTGATTAGTCAGTATGTAAGTAATTTTTTGGTTATCTTGTGTATTTTTCCAACATGTTTGCTTTTCTCAAACTCAATTCTTCATCTGAATGTTATAGTTTTGTTTGAATTTTTGTTCCAACTTTTTTTTTATCTCCATAAAATTTAGGGTATTTTTGTCTGAACCCTTAGCCACTTTCTGAAAATTTTGGAGCCAACCTTTCCATTGAAGCTCATTAGTAGGTCTTTGATGAAAAGATACATTCCTCTAGGTTGATCTTTGTCATTTAAAGCGCCAAAAACTAAAAATCAAGTGTTTAAAGTGTTTAGATCTCTTCCATCCTAGTACTTTCATTAAGATTGTTCAATATGTCAACAATCTTTTCTATTACTTGTGGTGCCTAACACTTGGAAATTTACGAGTGTTCTGACTTAGGGCGATTTACAATAATTCCTGCCAAGGCTTTAAGCGCTCAGGGATAATGGTTTCTTAAAGACTCTATGAAACGTTGAACTTGTTTTGACCAAGTAAGGCATAGCTAGTTATCCAAGCTCTGCCTTGCATCTTGGTCCTAGAGCTTATGTCAATGCTTGCTAGGGGATCCATCGAATGCTTGGGACTTGCATTGCTTTTCTTTGGAGGCTTTTGTTTGATTTACGACATCACCCACCCGTAGCAATGTCTAATGGTGCATGAGGATTATGTAAACCTTCTCGACTTCGAAGTGCTCAGTTCTCCTAAGAGATCATACTACATAATTAAAGCCTAGACAGGTCCTAGAATCTGCAACCTGGTCCATGATCGACCAAATTAAAGAACACAGAGTCCACAATCTCGTAAACCAGTTTCGGCCGAGTAGGACTTCACACTGTTTACATTAAGGTGCATGAGGCTTATTGTACTCTGAACCAAGTTTATTGGATAGGCTGACTAACTTCAACCACTATTGACAGTGCTTAAGGCTTTCAAAAATCCACAACCCAGGAAACATTCTAAGAGAAGATCTACTAATTGTGTCTATTGAATTTCAAACAATTGGATGCTCATCTTATTCCTTACGTATCGATTTAGTGTGACAATCATGAGCAAACTAGGGCAACAAAATTCCATAAATGAAGATTATTCTTTATCCAAATAATGACTCTAACAACTTTCTTCCAAGTCTTTTGCATCTTACGTTTCTCTTCCACGCTGATATGACTCAATAAGAAAATCTTTAGGCCATTGCTGGAGATTCTCCTCGGTACATTTTTGTGGTTGGGGATCATTTGCACTTTCTGTCTCTAACATCTCTTTTCCCATATTGCCATAATTTTTTTTTTAACATTCTCTCGTTGTTGTGAAAACATCTCATATATGTGATATACTTTCCTCTTGTGTAAGGTAAGAAAATTTGAAACAACCTGGAAGTGATCGTCTTCAAGCTAGATAATGACGATATGGATATATTCATAGGAAAAAGGTACATATGGACTTCTATTTGAATTGACAGCTCCAACTTTTCCTTTAATTTTAGCTTAATAGAACTTCAGTACCACAAAGTGTCCCTTGTTTTGAATTTTGATACCCAAAGTTTGATTTTGCACTTCGATACCCAAAATTTTACCAAGTTTGAACTCTGATACCGCACTTTACCCTGCCATTTGCTTTGTTGCCTAAACCAAGTCACATGCTAAGCATGTGACAAAAATAACACATTAATTCCCTCTCTACTTTGCAGATTTCTTTCCCACTCTCATCTCTTCTTCCTTTTAGTGATTCGTAAACCCATTAAACTCAAAATCCTATATATTTCTATTTCTCACTTCTCCTATTCTTGTATATAATGCATATGCATTCATAAGAATCTCTCGAGAGCAAAGCATCTAATAATTCAACATTCAAAGTAACAACATTATGCAGGCAAATAAAATTCACATGTTGTAATCTTACTACAATAATCAAACTGAAAATTAATATGAAACCCGATATCATACCCAACTCCAAAACTCACATCTGAACCAACTCCATAATTTCAAATCATATTTGGACTTTAATTTAAAAAAGAAATTGGAGAAAACCTTAAAAATTAATCTAACAACTATTTTCTTAATCAAATTTGGAGAAGAAATCCAAAAGACTACCTTGCACTGCAAATAATATGCAAAAAAAACTAAAGGAATCTATAGAATGATTGGCTTCAATAACTCCCACCATCTCCTAACCCAAGTTTAGGTTTCTTGCAACTCCAACAACATGGAATTTTAGGGTTTACACCATTAATAAGAGGGATTTATGTCCAGTCAGTAAGAGAGATGACATATTTCCCAAGTTTGTAATGAAATTTTGGAGGATTAATCAATGAATTTTTTTTATAAGCTCACCATGAGGGGACGTGGGTGAGGAAGAGGGAAGTAAGATGAGAGTTATTACTGTAACTTAGGTTTTTCTCTGTTAAGTTAACGCAACAATTAATATCTTCAATAGGTTGGGGTATCAAAGTGGTAAAATTGAACCTAGGAGTATCAAAATTCAAAAGAGTGAAACTTTCAGGTACCAAGTCCAATTAAATCTAAATTAAAATTACGAGAAGGGTAAATTTTAATTTAGTTCCCTTCAATATCTCAAGCGAGGTCAAGATGTGGCTATTATAAATTGAGCAAACTCTTGAATGATAATAAGAGAAGAACATACTTCACAAATAGGAAAAGCTTTAAGAATACAAAATTTATGGAAGAAAAGACGTTTTAGTAGAACTTCGCCACGAGCAAAAAGCATGATCTACTTGCAAACGAAAAGGTATGTCATGTTTTTCTAGTGAGAAGGGAAAATGAAAAATTTACTCATTTCCCTTCAAAAATAACAAATTTGCCTCGATTAGTTGATATGCAGGTCGTATAGTGCTTAATAATGTTGAGATAAATTCATGAACGGCCCCAAGTATGCGATGAAGTGTATGAAAATAACACACTAAACAAATCAGAAAATAGAGAGACAATCACAAACACATAGATTTACGTGGTTCGATCAAATTGATCTACGTCCACGGCAGGAGGGGGTTTCCCTAGTTTTATCTCTCAATTACAACACTCGTACAAAATGAGAACCCTCGTTCTCAAAGCTCTCTCCCTCCCAGATTGTTTTTCTAACAATCACACACAATGGAACGAAAAGCTTAAAACAAAAGAGAGAGAGAGAGAGAATTAATAAGTGTGTGTATTGATTTTTTTTTGTTGGGCTGAGAGAAATGAGAGCAACTCTTTTGAAAATGACCTCTCTTCATTTTGTCTTCAGCACACAAACCAAGGTCCACACTTCCATCTAATCAATCTAACTTTCGGTAGAGAAAAAAATCAAGTTGTCAAATGCTTTTCCTTTTTCAAAATAATGGGGCCTACTTGTTGAAATTCAACCCATAATACAACAATCTCCACCTTGAGTTGAATTCTCAACTATCAAGAACTAGTGAACTCCACCCCTCTTGCAAATAATGCTCCAAACGGGGCCACCTAACAAGTGCGAATGCCTCCCAAATCCAAGCAGTGCTTGAACTTGAAAGCCGGGACCGGTTTGGTCAACATGTCACCGGATTGTCATAGTATCAATCTTCTTCATCGCGATACTTCTCTCCGCTTGTTCTCACCGAATGAAATGATATCGACATCGATGTGTTTTGTCCTCGTGGTGTCTTGAGTTTTATTCTTAGGCGATTGCCTCGATTGTGCAAACACAATCAACTAGCCTCCTCATAAGCCCAAGCTCACCAACAAGGTTTCTCAACCAAATAGCTTTATCGCTTCGCCATGTATCTCCTCAGTAGTAAGTCACTGAAGAGTCGATCTCCAACTAATAGCTGAGCTAGATAGAGTAAAAAGATAACCAGTCAAAGATCCTGTAGAGTCGATCTCCAACTAATAGCTGAGCCAGATAGAGTAAAAAGATAACCAGTTAAAGATCTCCTTTTATCAAGATCACCAGCATAGTCAGAATCCACAAAACCTACAACTGAGGTTCCCGAAGTACTGCTATCAAAAATCAAACCCAAATCTGAGGTACCCCTGAGATACCGAAGGATCCACTTCACTGCTTCCCAATGTGTCTTCCCTGGCTGAGCCATATATTTGCTCACTACACTGACTGCCTGGGCAATGTCTGGACGAGTGCAAATCATAGCATACATAATGCTACCCACTGCACTAGAGTATGGAACTCGGGACATCTCCTTTTTCTCGGTCTCACTCTTAGGTGAATCTGAAGCTGAGAGCCTAAAGTGAGGAGCCAAAAGAGTCGTAACGGGCTTGGCCTTCTTCATTCCAAAGCGCCAAGCACTTTTTCAATATAACTTTTATAGAGATATAATGTTTCAGACTTTTCTCCCTCCTAATCTCCATTCCTAAGATCTTTCTTTGCACCAAGATCTTTCATCTCAAACTCACATCGAAGTTGTTTCTTCAAAACAAGAATCTGCGATATGTTCTTAGCGAGAATAAGCATGTCATCGACATATAATAGAAGATAAATAAAAGAATCATCTCCTAGATGCATGTAGTACGCACAACTATCATAAGTACTTCTTGAATACCCGTAATTAAGCATAAAATTATCAAACCTCTTGTACCATCATTCGGGAGATCACTGCAGCCATAAAAGATTTCTTTAATCAAACATGATCTTTTACCTTCTATGAAGTATCCTTCAAGACATGTAGATAGTCTCTTCAAGTTCACCATGCAAAATGCGCTTCACATCGAGCTGCTCAAGCTCCAGATCAAATAGAGCAACCATGACAAGCAACACACGGATGGAGGTATGCTTCACAACTGGAGAAAATACTTCATCATAGTCAATTTCCTCCTTTTGCCTATAACCCTTTGTCACTAACCGTGCTTTGAATCTAGCATCTTCAACACAGGATCCCTTCTTTCTTCTTGAAAATTCATTTGCGCCCAATTGCCCTTTTACCCTTAGTTAATTGCACCAAATCCCAAGTCCGATTCTTGTAAAGTGACTCGAGTTCTTCTCACATAGCCGTGGCCCAATGACCGATTCAGCATGAGCGGCTTCAAGAAAGTTTGATGGCTCTTGAATACCCATCTCTTCACTGCTGTGAGAGCATATGCCACTAACTTCAAGATGTGCATATCTTTGAGGATATCCGTCTCGCTCTCTATGAATAAGGTTCTTGACCTCAATCATTCGAGCTCGAATCATGTTGCTCTTCTACAAGCAGGAGCAATTCTTGTAAATGACTTTTGAGAAGTCTCTCCTCCGGCTCCACCAAGCTCCACCTTATCCATAGCCTCTATATTTCAGACTCAACAAATCTTTCCATGATCAAGCATATATTTTTCATTAAAAGTAACATCTCTACTAATAATGAATTTAAAAGAATCAGTTCAAGACTCCACAAGCGATGGTCTTTAACGCTATCAGCATAACCAATAAAAATGCATTTCTTAGCTCTAGGCTCAAGCTTACCCTCTCTAACATGATAGTAAGCAGGACATCCAAATACCTTTAAATTTGAATAGTCACTGAGTTTACCTGACCATACCTCATTTGGAGTCTTGTGCTCAATGGCGGTAGAAGGAGACCGGTTCACCAAGTAACAAGAAGGTGTTAATGCTTACCGTAAGTCTTTATCCAACCCGAGTTTGAGAGCATACACCTAGCTCTCCATCAATATTCTATTCATGCTTCGCCACCCCATTTTTGTGAGGAGTACCGACCACGTGATGTTGTACGATCCCAAAATTTGTGCAGAACTGGTTGAACTCATCACCGCAGAACTCTAGGTCATTATCTGTTCTGAGACGTTTAATCTTCTTCCCAGTTTGATTTTCAACAAGAACCTTTCACTTCTTGAAAGTTTCGAACACCTCGCTTTTGCGCCTGAGAAAATAAACCCAAATTTTTCTGGAAAAATCATCAATAAACGTCAGAAAATAAAGAGCACCACCTTTGGATGAAAACCCGGTCCCCAAAAACGAATGGATGTAGTCGAGAGTGCCTTTCGTCAGATGTGAGGGTTGAGAAGTTGACTCGAGTTTGTTTCCCAAACACACAGTGCTCACAGAAATTAAGTGATGATGTATGATCACCACAGAGTAAGTTACGTTTACTCAAAATAGTCATCCCCTTCTCGCTCATGTGGCCTAAACGCATATGCCACAACTGAGTAGTGTCCCTATCAGCATCAGAGGACACACCTGCAGAGCCTGTCACCATACTGCCTTGGAGAACATAAAGACTGTTCACTTTGCTACCTTTCATCACAACCAATGAACCCTTAGTAACTCTAAGAGCTTCACCTCCACTTGTGTAAGAACACCCAATAGAATCCAAAGAACTCAAAGAAATCAGATTTTTCTTTAAGTCCGGGATGTGTCTCACATCTGACAAAGTTCTCACTATCCCATCATGACACCGGATGCAAACTGTACCAATACCAACTGTCTTGCAAACTGCATTGTTACCCATCAAAACTGATCCACCACTTATAGGTTTGTAAGTAGTGAACCAATTTTTATTTGGACACATATGATAAGATGCACCTGTATCCAGTATCCAAGATCTATTCTCTATCAGAACGGTCATCCAAGGGACATACTGCAAGAACCGCCTCAAAGAATAACCCAGATTTCATCAGATAGCTGAACGAGATTTCACCACGTTGGTTGTTTTTCTTTTTAGAGCATAGCATTACGATCGTAATGCCCTTTCTTGTGACAAGAGAAACACTCCACTGCTTTTATTTTGGGCTGATCCGACTTGAACGATTTCGGATTGCCCTTTATCACCCTCTCACGGTCTTCGATCTACCTCCTCAGCGGACCATCACCGCTTCTATCTACCTTTCCCATTCAACTTTGTTCTTAACTCGAATTCAAAGAGGCCTTCACATCCTCGGACTTATGGATTCTCTTCCATACAACATAGAGTTAACAAAGTTTTCATAAGAGTCGCAAGGAACACAACACAATGAGAGCACGGTCTTCATCATCAAGTTTAAAATCCAGGTTCTTCATATCTATGACTATTTTATTAAATTCATCAAGGTGTTCCTGAATGGGTGTACCTTCTTTCATCTTCAGTGTGTATAGCCGCTGCTTCAGATACAATCTCATTGTAAGAGATTTCTTCAAATAGAGACTTTCGAGCTTTGACCACAACCCTGCTGCCGTTTCCTCATCGGTAACTTCACGAAGCACATTGTCTGATAATGACAATTGCAAGGCGCTGTGAGCCTTTTCGTCCATCTCTTCTATCTCGGTAGTAGTCATATCTTCTCGGTATTTCCCATCGATAGCTTTAACCGTGTCTTCACGTTGCAACAAAGCCTTTATTTTTATCCTCCATAGGCCAAAATTATTCTGGCCATCGAATATTGACACCGAGAACTTCACAGAAGCCATTATGGAAGATTGAAAGCCGCCTTAGAACCGAGATGCTCTGATACCAGTTTGTTGGGATAAATCCGCAGCGGTCCGCAGCTGTCTGATCAAGTGTATGAAAATAACACACTAAACAAACCAGAAAATAGAGAGACAATCACAAACACACAGATTTACGTGGTTCGATCAAATTGATCTACGTCCACGGCAGGAGGGGGTTTCACTAGTTTTATCTCTCAATTACAACACTCGTACAAAATGAGAACCCTCGTTCTCAAAGCTCTCTCCCTCCCAGATTGTTTTTCTAACAATCACACACAACGGAACGAAAAGCTTAAAACAAAATAGAGAGAGAGAATTAATAAGTGTGTGTATTGATTTTTTGTTGGGCTGAGAGAAAATGAGAGCAACTCTTTTGAAAATGACCTCTCTTCATTTTGTCTTCAGCACACAAACCAAGGTCCACACTTCCATCTAATCAATCCAACTTTCGGTGGGGAAAAATCAAGTTGTCAAATGCTTTTCCTTTTTCAAAATAATGGGGCCTACTTGTTGAAATTCAACCCATAATACAACAAATAATTATGTACGACATATTCCTAAATCGGAAGAATATCTCAAAGATGTTTATTTGTAACCAAGCTTGATAAGGATAACATCTTCAAGTAATTAAACTTCAATCTAGACAGCTGTCTAATCACACTACATTTTCAACACTTCAATCATATTTATCTAAATTGCTTCTTTGAACTTTGAAAATAGCTCAAGCACCTTGATATGAGTGCTTATATTTATGCTTTTCCTTCACAGGACCAATGTTTATTTTAAATCTGGTTCTGATTAAACATCTCATGCTTCAGAAAAATTACCTCTACCGTTTATTTGACAACGCCTCATGCAATTCATCAAGCCTTCTCCTTTTACCTTTTCAGATCGCGGACATGATAAGGTTTCTGGTCGATAGCTACAACAGACCAGTTCCTGCGATCCTGGAAATTCCGTCCAAGGATCACCCATATGATCCCACTCATGACTCCGTCCTCTCTCGTGTGAGATACTTGTTCAATGCCGAATCTGTTGCATCTGGAAGACGCTAAAGAAACTCGATGAATATGTGTATCTTATAGTTCTGTCATCCATAACACGTGCATGCGTTGTTCTTCTTCCGTTTATCGTTGTGTTAATAAAGTGCATACGCGAATAATGAGAGCTCTGTGATGTTTCAGTATATGTACTGTGCATGTATTTTTACTGGTTCAATGCTGATTGCGAGTTTCTTGCTGTAAAACCTATTTTTTGTGCAAAATGTGTTGTGTGAAGATTTGTGTTAATTAATTGTAAATATGTTCTGGGAGGCTGGCTATTTAGCCTTTCTCGTACTAGGAAACAACAATTTTAGTATGACATAGTTGCATCTTCGTTGCTCATCACATTCTATAGTTTATATAATTTCAGTTATGTCTGTTAGAATGCGATAAATCGATGCCTCCTCTGGCGAACCAGATCAAAATTATAAGAATAAATTGCAGATAATGCCCGTATGTAGAAACTCTTGAGGAAGAGGGGTATTACCTGCAAGTATATTTCTAAAAGCAACAACATGAGGGAGCTAAGTGCTAATAAATGAGTTGATGAGGGTTATCGACTAACCTAAGATATAGATGAAGGGTTTATTTGCAATTTACCCAAATTAGAAAAGGCTCGCTTAAATTAGATGACATGGCCATTAGTAAAATTGGATATATGCAAGTCATTCAAATATTGACCGTAATACTCTATGACATGACCATTAATAAAATTGGATATATGCAAGTCATTCAAATATTGACTGTAACTAGTATTTAGCCCGTGCGATGCACGGCTTAGTGTTATGGTCAATGCATATCACATACATTTTACATTTTATTTTTTTCACATATTACGTAGCCATTAGTGTTTGATTTTTACGCATGTTACGTGTGGGGACAACGCGTTGGGACAACGCGTTTTGCAACGCGTTTTTTGAAACCGCGTGGGGGCCACCACTTCCGCTGGTTTTTGCGGAAGGCTCGCGCAAGGGAGTGGGGGCCACACAAAACCCTAACCTATATATACTCGTTTCTAGGTTTCTCAGAAGGCGTGAGGGTGCGCTTGGAGGCCGAGAATTAGGGTATTGAGCCGCCTTTTGAGGGAGTTTTTGTGAGATTTGAGAGTTTGATTTGAGGGTTTATTTGTGAGATCTTGAGTGATTGTAAACCCTATTTGTATTCTCTTTCTCTCTAGTAGTAAATCTCTCCTCCTCCTTGCCCCGTGGACGTAGGCAACTTGCCGAACCACGTAAAATTTGTGTTTTTTGCTATTGATTTGATTTGTAATAGCTTTTAGGTTCTTCCTTGCGTCACCCTAGAATCGACGAGAGGAAGAGTAAATATCCCACTTTGTTGAGATATTTGCTTGATTCTTGTTTCCTTGGTGAGACGAGAATTTTATTGTGATCTAGCTCTTGTTGTGGCCATTATTCGCGTAGAGCTGCCGAAATTTCCACACAACAAGTGGTATCGTTCCGTGATTTCGTGATCTAGGGTTTTGGAGTTTGGTGGAGGAAGATTCTTGTGTGAAGCTTATTTTTGTGCAAAATGTGTTGTGTGAAGATTTGTGTTAATTAATTGTAAATATGTTCTGGGAGGCTGGCTATTTAGCCTTTCTCGTACTAGGAAACAACAATTTTAGTATGACATAGTTGCATCTTCGTTGCTCATCACATTCTATAGTTTATATAATTTCAGTTATGTCTGTTAGAATGCGATAAATCGATGCCTCCTCTGGCGAACCAGATCAAAATTATAAGAATAAATTGCAGATAATGCCCGTATGTAGAAACTCTTGAGGAAGAGGGGTATTACCTGCAAGTATATTTCTAAAAGCAGCAACATGAGGGAGCTAAGTGCTAATAAATGAGTTGATGAGGGTTATCGACTAACCTAAGATATAGATGAAGGGTTTATTTGCAATTTACCCAAATTAGAAAAGGCTCGCTTAAATTAGATGACATGGCCATTAGTAAAATTGGATATATGCAAGTCATTCAAATATTGACCGTAATACTCTATGACATGACCATTAATAAAATTGGATATATGCAAGTCATTCAAATATTGATCAGTAACTAGTATTTAGCTCGCATGATGCACGGCTTAGTGTTATGGTCAATGCATATCACATACATTTTACATTTTATTTTTTCACATATTACGTAGCCATTAGTGTTTGATTTTTACGCATGTTACGTGTGGGGACAACGCGTTGGGACAACGCGCTTTTGCAACGCTTTTGAAACCGCTGGGGCCACCACTCACCGGGTTTTTGCGAAGGCTCATAAGGGAGTGGGGCCACACAAAACCTAACCTATATATACTCGCTTCTAGGTTTCGTAAAGGCAGCCGAGGGCTTGGAGGTGAGAATTAGGGTATTGAGCCGCCTTTTGAGGGAGTTTTTGTGAGAGATTTGAGAGTTTGATTTGAGGGTTTATTTGTGAGATCTTGAGTGATTGTAAACCCTATTTGTATTCTCTTTCTCTAGTAGTAAATCTCTCCTCCTCCTTGCCCGTGGACGAGGCAACTTGCCGAACCACGAAAATTTGTGTTTTTGCTATTGATTTGATTTGTAATAGCTTTGTTCCTCTATGTCAAATCCTAGAACCTGACGAGAGGAAGAGTAAATATCCCACTTTGTTGAGATATTTGCTTGATTCTTGTTTCCTTGGTGAGACGAATTTTATTGTGATCTAGCTCTCTTGTTGTGGCCATTATTTGGCAGGTGTCACGAAATTTCCCACACAACAAGTGGTATCGAGCCCGATTTCGATCTAGGGTTTTGGAGTTTGGTGGAGGAAGATTCTTGTGTGAAGCTTAGTTCTTGGAGTTCTCGGCTCGTGGAGATAGCATTAGGAGTTGTCGTTGGAGATTTCGCTTTCCTCGTGTGGTTAGGAAATCTAATTGGAATCCGATCTAGGGTTCAGTTGGGTGATTCTTTAATCCTATCAAAATCGTTCTTTCTCTACAATTTGGAGTTAGTTTGCAATGGGAGAAGAAGGTGGAAGCAAAGAAGTCAATGGCGAAAGTACAAGGCAAATGCAAGTTGGTTTTCAGAACACCAAAATTAATGTGGTGAAGTACGACGGCAAAATCAACTTTGGTTTGTGGATGAGCGACGTACAGGATGCGCTCAATGCTCAAAATTTAGAGGAAATCATCATGGTTCACGAGAGGCCACCTAAATATGAAGAGGAGATATGGGATAAAATGAATAGGAACGCGTGTGGGGTGATCAGGTCCTGTTTGGAACAGGAGCTGAAATATGACGTGCTTGGGGTGACGTCTGCAATGAAGATGTGGAAAATTCTCAACAATAAGTATCTCGAAGAGTGTTGAGAACAGTTGCACTTGTCGCGAAGACTCTTCGTGTTTCGGATGTCCGGGAGCACCTCACTAGCGGCTCATGTGAACAACTATACTAAGTTGTTGTCCGACTTGGCAAATGTTGATGAGAAGATAACGGATGAGTACAAGGCTGTTATTTTATTGGGCTCCTTACCTGATGAGGAGTATGACACCTTTGTACTCACTTTGTTGAACGGACGCATTTCTATCGCCTATAGTGAAGTTACTAACGATTGACCAACCATGATTTGAGGAGGAAGGACAAGGAGACTTCATGCAGTACTTCAGCGCAGGCCTTGTCGACGTGAGAGGTAGAAGCCCATATCCAAAGGTGGCAATAGAGGGAGGTCAAAGTCAAGAAGGCACCACCAATTGTCAAAGAACCAATGCATTCGCAAAGAGCGGACATTGGAAGAAAGATTGTCCAAAGCTCAAGGAGAAAGAAAATGGCAAGAAAAAGGGCCCGGCCAATGAGGTGAATATTGCTAAAGGCGATTCCGACGATTCGTGCTATTCTCTATTGATTACCCGAGGTGAATCATGTGGAAGCATCGATTGATGCTTGATTCGGCGCTACTTATCATGTGACCCCTAGGCGACCGGTTTGCATCTTTTGAGAAAGTCGACGGGGTGTTGTTGTCATGGGAAATGATCAACCCCTGGCATTTGTGGGATAGGTATCGCGGATTAGGATGCACGATGGAGTAGTTCGTGAGTTGAAGGAGGTGAGATTTGTTCCTCACCAAGAAAAATCTTATCTGGAGCTTTGGAGGCTAAGGGATTCAATGTGACTTTCAAAACGGTGTAGGGAAGGTTACTAAAGGATCTTTAGTGGTGATGAGGAGTCCGCTAATCGAAATTTATACTATCCGAATGGGAGCACCGAGATTGGCCACGCTGCTTCAGCTTGTTTCGCAGGCGAGGAGTGCTTTGGCACTATAGGTTAGGCACACAGTGAAAGGTCACCGCTATGCAAGCGTGGCTATTAAAGGAGCCAAGAGTGGAAAAATTGAGTTCGTGGAGCATTGTGTTCTGGCAAGCGCACAAAGGTGAAGTTCGAACACCATCCATCGGACGGCGGTACGGACTACGGCACACGACGTTTGGGGTCCCACCAAGACGGCATCACTTGGTGGTAGACATTGGTTCGTCACATTTGTTGATGACTATTCTAGCGATGTTGGGTGTACACCATGACGAAGAAGAGTGAAGTCCTAGATATATTCGTGGAGTGGAAGAAGAGATTAGAACCGCAGACCGAGAAAGATCAAGACGTTGAGATCCGACAACGGTGGTGAGTATACTTTAGACCCCTTTCCAGCCTATGTCGGAGACGAGGGCATAGAGAGACACTTCACGGTTAGTCATACACCGCAGAAAATGGGGTGGCAGAGAGGTGAATCGGTCTTTGCCGGAGAATATTCGATGTTTATTGGCGATAGTGGTTTGGAGAAGATCTTTGGGCCGAGGCACTTACATATGCGAGCCACCTCATCAACAGTCAGCCTTCATCTCATGATGGGGAAAGACCCTATGGAGAAGTGGTCGAGAGCAAAGACGAGATTATGACCAGCTCAAGGTATTTGGGTGCCCCGATTTTATCATGTGAGAACAGATAAATTGGAACCGCGAGCTAGAAGGCCATATTTATAGGATTCAAGCGTGGTGTCAAAGGATACAAGCTATGGGATCCAGCTTGATAAGAAGATTGTGCCAGTAGAGACGCCACATTCGATGAGGCTTCTATCTTGAAGCTTCCCAACTCTCATCGTGGAGAGTGACCCGACGGGGAGATATCGCAGTGGTGGAGATCGATGCAGCCCACATTGTCCGTGATGGTACAATATCCATTAGAATGCCGATCGAGGTGACGCCAGCGAGCACGCACGTGACACGGAGGATATGAGTACAGATGTGCAGATCGTGGACCCACGGCTCGAGTTCGTGATTCTATTGCGGTTCGAGACGAGGAGAAACATACAGATGCCAAAGACCGGTGATGCCTACGCTGCATATGCACTTCCTGTGGAGAGTATCGATGAGATGATACCTACTACATTCAGAGAGGCCGAAAGGTAGTTGGAGGCTGATTCGTGTAGTAGCTATGCGGTGAAGAGATGGAGTCTCTTCACAAGAACGATACATGGGAGCTTGTTGAGCTTCCAAAGGGACGGAAGGCAATTGGTTGCAAGTGGGTATACACTAAGAAGGAGGGCAAGAAGGCACTCCATTGAGGTTCAAAGCTAGGTTAGTTGCGGGTTATGCAGGAGGAAGGTATTGATTATAATGAGGTCTTCTCTCCTGGTGAAGCATTCGTCGATTCGGATTTTGCTAGCATTGGTGGCACAAGATGGTTTGGAATTAGATCGCTTGGATGTGAAGACGATTTCTTCATGGTGATCTTGATGAAGAAATCTATATGACTTCCCATTGGGATTCCGAAATGCAGGAAAGAAAAGTTGGTTTGCAAACTAAAGAAATCGCTATATGGTTTGAAGCGTCCTCTATGGTATAGGCGATTCGATGGTTTTATGCTTGGTCATTCGTACACTCGAGTTTGATCTTTATGATATTTTCGCAAGTTGAAAGGAGGTGCGATATCTATTTGTTATTATATGTCGATGACATGTTGGTTGCCTCTATTTCCGTGTCCGCTATAAATGAATTGAAGGCACTTTCAAAAGAGTTCGAGATGAAGGATTTGGGTGAGGCTAAGCGCATTTTGGGGATGGAGATCGGCAGAGACAAGAAAAGGGCAAAATTTGTTTGACACAGATGGCTTATTTGAAGAAGGTTCTACAAATGTTCCATGTTAGCATGGATACGGCCACCAAGGTACCATTAGGAGCCCATTTGAAGCTTTCACGACCTTTCACCAAGACGCTTGAAGATCGAGAGTTGATGTCGAAGACTCCATGCGCCAGCTGGAAGCTTGATGTACTAATGGTATGTACGAGACCAGATTTGTCACAGCGGTGAGCATGGTTTCGAGATACATGCACGATCCGTGAGTGGGTCATTGGAACGCCGTGAAATGGATTTTGAGTACATATCGAGGTACGCCAATGTTGGTTTGGTTTATGAGCGGACACTACGTGGGCGTTATGCTGGTTATGTTGATTCGGATTATGCCGGATTTGATAAACGCCGGTCTACGACGGGTTATGTGTTCACATTGACTCGCGGCGGTGTGTTGGAGATGCACCTTGCAGTCTACGGTTGCTTTGTCTACGACGGAGGCAGAGTATATGGCTATTACGGAGGTCAGAAGGAGGCGATTTGGCTTCGAGGACTTTTGGAGGAACTTGGTATATCGCAACGGTCCATCACCATTCATTGTGATAGCATGAGTGCTATCTATTTGGCGAAGAATCAGGTTCTTCATGCGAGGACGAAGCACATTGACGTTCGTTATCACTTCGTTCGTGATGTTCTTGAAGATGGTGATGTGGAGATTGTGAAGGTCCACACGGCGATAATCCCAGATATGCTCACAAAGGTGGTTCGAATAACAAGTTTGATCACAGACTTGTTGCACATTCGTGATTGCTGAGGCCGTTATGCCATTTGGGTGAACTACGTGAAGGCTTGATTCCTTGGGCAAGAGGATACGCAGCCTTTATGATGCAACGGTGTTGATTTTGATGAGGAGATTGTTTTGAACTTCTTGGTTTCCGACTTGTTGTGGATTGAGTCCGTTGTCGAGATTTATTCTACTTCGCCCCGACGCAACAAGGGACATTTGGTTGTTTGGTATTGCTCAGTCAGTTGATTTATCGGCCGCTTTTGAGGAAAACATCACGAGGTGGAGAATTGTGGGGACAACGCTGCTTGGCAACGCTGCTTTTTGAAACCGCTGGGGCCACCACTCACTGTTTAAGGAAGGCTCACAAGGGAGTGCCACACAAAACCCTAACCTATATATACTGCTTCTAGGTTTCAGAAGGCCCGAGGGTGCGCTGGAAGAGAATTAGGTATTGAGCCGTCTTTTGAGGGAGTTTTTTGTGAGAGATTTGAGAGTTTGATTTGAGGGTTTATTTGTGAGATCTTGAGTGATTGTAAACCCTATTTGTATTCTCTTTCTCTCTAGTAGTAAATCTCTCCTCCTCCTTGCCCCGTGGACGTAGGCAACTTGCAGAACCACGTAAAATTTGTGTTTTTGCTATTGATTTGATTTGTAATAGCTTTTAGGTTCCCTCGACAGTCAGTCCTAGAACTGACGAGAGGAAGAGTAAATATCCCACTTTGTTGAGATATTTGCTTCAGATTCTTGTTTCCTTGGTGAGACGATAATTCTTATTGTGATCTAGCTCTCTTGTTGTGGCCATTATTTGGCGAGAGGTCTTTAGAAATTTCGCCCAGCACAACATTACGCACCCTTAGTTTGTTTCTTTTTGATTTGTTTAATGTTACTACTTATTTAATTTCATTAAATTCTTATTTAAAACTTACAATGTTACCATAATTATTCAAATCTTTCAAATTATTTATTAAACTTCAATTAATTAAAATTTCATATTTTTAGACATCTATAAAGTGTAAAGCACTAATTAAAATTTTTATTTAATAACAACATAATTAATCTATCATTTTAAATATTCAACTTTAAATTAACTAAAGATATTTAAGCAAAAGAGGAATTAGCATACGGTACTTAGTATTACCAAAATTAATCTCCCACTATTACATTAGCAATCTAAAATGAGGGCGTATCCTCTTATCACAAAAGAAAACATAATGTAAAATAGCACTTTATTGATAATATTGTTGGAGTTTCATAGTTTTGAAATCTATTTAAATGAATATATTTAGTTATTGTCAATCTTTTATATTTCTCTTATTACTTTTGAAATGTTTAACAGAATTTTTGGACCTGTTTCCTAGTTTTGGAAGTTTGGGTATCTAATTATAAATGCTCATGATTTTGTTTGACTACACAATTACCAAATCTGAAATCTTTGAGGTACTAATCTTAAAAGTGTCCAAAAACCCTGACAGTTGTAATGGCCGAAGATTGCATGTTCGCCATCGTCTTAAAATCTCACACGTGTCATATTTCTTATTTCATAAAAATCTCTCATTTTTATTTATTGAAATTATCCTCCCCTCCCCCTCGAATCTTCCCAACCTCCTCTCTGTTGGTTGTCTACACCGTGAAGTCTTTCCAAATGTGCACAATTCCTCCCAAATATTCCCAACCTCCACTTCTATGAGCTCTCAGGTATAAATTGTTTAACTTTTTATGTATAATTTTTCTTTGTCCTGTCGTTGTAACTGAAACTTTTAAAAATATAATTTTTATTATATTTTCCTAATATCTGAAAGAACTTGAAGTTTTGATTTTTGCATGTAGTTACATTAGTTTTAAATTATTATTTTGGGCCGTTTCATAATCACCTTACGATTTTATAGTTTTGTTTTTCATCATAACTCTCTGATTTTTAATTTTGAAAAATGATTATGAAGTGTGTTGGAGATATGCATTTTATTTCTTTTTTTAATTTTTATACTTTTTTCCTCACCATTGCCACTGTTGGAGAAATACATGTGTTGAAGTACCAAGTATATGAAGTTTTAGTTGTTAAATCAAGGCTAAATATCGAAACAACACCCCAAGCTTTGGACGATAATTAGAAAACCCCTTAACTTTCAAAATATCAATAATCCCCTAAGTATCGGGATTACCATAGAACTACCCTTTAACTTTTAGATTTTATCAGAAAATCCCTTTTAACTTTTAGAATTTATCGGACCCCCCTAATTTAGGCTGTTTTCCGTTAAAATCTCATAGTTTAGGGGTTTTTTTGATAACCCCTAAACTAAAGGGGGTTTTCTGATAATCATCCAAAGTTGAGGGGTGGTGGGGGTTGTGATATCTGGCTTTAAATTAAATACTCTAGTGTTTTTCATGTGGCTAGTTGTTTGTTTTACTGCTGTAATGTTTATTTTTTTCTTAGGAGATGTAGCCATGGCTATGGTAATGTTTTAATGTAAAGAATAAGCTTTTCATTGCCTTTGATTTCACTGGTGCTAACAGGAGCATTCTGAATTAAGTTATGCATATTTTTTAAAAATGTTAATCTAATGAAATACATATTTATTTCAGTTCCGTAAATTGTTGAAATATACGTTTAAGAATATATAACATTTTTGGAACAGTTAAATTAATTTTAGAAGATTTATTTAATATTATATACTATTTAGTGTTCAGAATTATATTATCTCTATTTGTTCTAAACATACCTATATAAGGAATTCTCGAAGAATTTCAAAGTTTGATAACATATGGCAGATATATATTAGGTAAAATATTATGTAGCATAATATAACTCCAGGATTACAACAGCTTTTCAAACTCTAGTCATCTCTTCTCAGTAGCATTCACATAAGATAACACTACCTATTATTATAGGGATAACACAGGCGGAGTTATATAATTGTAGTGTTTAACCGGCCGCTGCGATAAAATTATAAAATTTAAATACCAGGGTTGGGTGGGTCGGGTCGGTCGTCGGTGAAGGGTTCGGTTAGGCGGTCAAGTTCGTCCCCGTCTATATTGGACGGCCCGACCCGTGATGACAGCGTATATCATGGGGCGGGTCGGACCGACCTCGAATGTCGGTAGGGTCGTGGACCCATAAATTGGTAGAGTCGGCCAGCGAATTGACGACGTGCTGACCCTATTATCGACATGCTTATTATATTATATGTTATTATACTATACTATATTATAGTTAATCTAATATATTAGTAATATTTATTAAATAATATAAAAATATAATAATTAAAATATCTTATGTAATAATATAATAACATATTAAATACTAGTATTTAATATGTTGATAATATCTTATATAATAATAAATAATAATAAAATATAAATAAACTAATAAAAAATAATAAAAAGTTATTGATAATAAATAATGATATAATAATATACTATACAATATTATAATCACTATAATATTATTAACTTTTAATAAAAAATTGTAATAAATTAATAATTATAAAATATTATATAATAGTAACATATTTAATAATAAAATAATAATATTATAATAATATATTGTATAGTAAATGTAATATAATATATAAAATATTAATATATTATTTAATAAATAATATAATATATTATAAAGTAAAATAATTTTTAATACTAAAATAATTTATTGCTAACAAATGTTAATGTAAAATAATATATTCATAATATAATAATATTTATTTATATCATAAAATTATTAATATATTATTAAAATATTATTAATAAACTCTAACATATTAGAAACTATAATATATTATATAATATTAAAATATTTATTTATATTAATTTATTAATA
>WHSE01000139.1:0-51745 GCA_012295165.1 Asparagus setaceus
AACATGGTAATTCTTTTGAAATTTCTACTCAATGAAGAATGATTTGAGTGGTGCAATTCATTTCATGTTGCAGTCTATCAAGATAATTTTATCTATATTTTTATTATTGGATATATATATATAATTCATTTTCTAAACCAAAAATAAAGTTGTAAGATGAGCGAACTATATAGAGGACTAGGATTTATAATCCAAATTCTAGGAACCAAACATAGGATTGGGATTTTGAGCATCATAGTCCCAAGTACTTTGAGCATGGAACCAAACATAGGATTGAGATTACAAACCCTAATCCTACCTAATCCAGAGTCATAAGTCAAGTCATGATGCAATCCCAATCCCATCAAGAACCAAACGCCTAATCTATTCAATGGGTGAATGGGAAGATGCCTTCGGCAATGGGCAGAAGTTGACCATAAGAGACTAGTAAAACACTACAGCAAGGTTAAAGTACATTTGGGGCACCAAAGAGGAACTTCAACGACTAGGAGAAAATAAATATTGCTCCTATAAATATGTGATCATGTCACGGCGGCTTGGTTATCACCTAAAACTAGCTAACTCATGCAACATTTAGCTCGCTTCCTCCCTCTATAAAGTGACCGAGTCGGTGTTCAAACACTGCTCAAGAGAACATGAGAATATTTAAGAGTGGAACGATGGGGGCGGTAGCGGGGCTTCGATCACGGAAATCGTCGGCGACTTGACGGAATGGGTCGTAATACATGTTGAATCGTAGCGAGGGAGTGCTTGTTCATGCGATGAAGGACGCGATCTATTACTTCCATGAGCAGTACCTCGATTTTGGGGTTTTAGGGTTTACGTGGGTATTTGGCTAGGGTTGAATGTTGTGGATCCTTTTAGAGGATTGATCAAGAAGGATAATGAAAGAGGATTTTGATAGGTACTAGGCTTCACACCTAGGGGCTTCACACCTAAACAAAGGCAAATCACATGCCAAGAACACCTCACATGCTCAAGAGAGAAAACTCAATTTTTTATTCATTCAATGTCTATTCCTCATTGAGGATTACATCTCTTATTTATAGGAAA
Organism: Asparagus setaceus; assembly: GCA_012295165.1. Lineage (NCBI taxonomy): Eukaryota > Viridiplantae > Streptophyta > Magnoliopsida > Asparagales > Asparagaceae > Asparagus > Asparagus setaceus. The sequence goes on from WHSE01000139.1 coordinate 1,054, forward strand.
AGGTAGCAACTAAATACTTAAGGAAGTAAATAAAATCCTAATCAAATCAAAACCTAACAAAACTAAAAGATGCAATCAAATAAAATCCTAGCTAAAATAGAAAGAGATTTGAATCAAATCCTAAAGAAATCCTATCTAAAATAAAAGATTACATGGAATCAAATCAAATATTATCAAAATAAAAATTATTCTAATTGATCTTAGGATAGTCCACGATTGTCACGCATCAAATCTTCCCTTGTTTGAGAAAACTTCGACCTCGAGTTTTATAGTGGCAGTGTAATGTTGACTTGATTGGTGAGAAGAAATTAGTTGTAGATTGTAATATCTTCAAGATGAGTCAGAAAACCCGATATTGAGTTGGCGATGGAGGTGCGGAATAACGAACTCAAAGAATCGATTGTCTTGAAATTTGCACTGCATATCGAACTTAGATTCGGATTCTAGGCTTAACTTGAGCTCTGTGTTTGATTTAAGCTCGAGAGTTAGATCGACCTGCTGCTCTGTTTTTAGTTCTAACTCTTGTTTAAGCTTGGGCTCTGGATCTATCTTTTGTTTTGCTTCTTCCGGCTGTAGTTCAGGCTTGTTCTCTGGGTAGATCTCTGATTTTGACTCATGCTCAGACTGGGGTTTTGGTTCTTGATTAAAATTTTGATCTTGTGCTACTTTCTCATCTGACTCAAGTTGAGGCTTCAGATCTGGATTGAAATCAAATTCTGATTGAAGATTAATATCTGGCTGGGGTTGACGAATTTGTGTTGGCTTTGCTTCAAGATTTGAAGAGAAACAAGATCTTCTAGATGGTGGTCTAGAGTACCTCTTCTTCAAGAGAGCTTTCATAGTTGCCCACGAACGAATGTTTGAATGATAATAGTTTTTATACCACCAACATTCTGCCTCTCTCTTTAGCCTACACTCGGCATATAAATACATTTCGGTTTGACATATCATAGGCAGAAAATACATCTTCTATATTGAAAATCCGGATGTCAAGATCATCGACTCCTCATATCCATCAAATCCAAAAAGTAGGATAGAGTACCAATTTCAAATGCATTAAAATCATACCCTTGTGAAGGAGGTAGTGATATTTTACCTCTTAGCTGTGGATCCTTGACTCACGATACCAAATGATGGGGGTAGCGAGCGATCACAGGAATCGTCGTGACTTGGCGGAATTGGGTGCGTAATACATGTTGAATCGTAGCGAGTGCTTGTTCATGCGATGAGCAGGGCGCGACTTGTTAGCCATGAACGATACTCGATTTTGGGGTTTTAGGGTTTCGTGGGTATTTGGCTAGGGTTGAATGTTGTGGATCCTTTTAGAGGATTGATCAAGAAGGATAATGAAAGAGGATTTTGATAGGTACTAGGCTTCACACCTAGGGGCTTCACACCTAAACAAAGGCAAATCACATGCCAGAACACCTCACATGCTCAAGAGAGAAAACTCAATTTTTTATTCATTCAATGTCTATTCCTCATTGAGGATTACATCTCTTATTTATAGGAAAAGGTAGCAACTAAATACTTAAGGAAGTAAATAAAAATCTAATCAAATCAAAACCTAACAAAACTAAAAGATGCAATCAAATAAAATCCTAGCTAAAATAGAAAGAGATTTGAGAATCAAATCCTAAAGAAATCCTATCTAAAATAAAAGATTACATGGAATCAAATCAAATATTATCAAAATAAAAATTATTCTAATTGATCTTAGGATAGTCCACGATTGTCCTGCATCAGTAACCTTGTATTGGTTATTTCCTCCCTCTTGCTTACAGATAAGCATTAGGAATAGGCAGTGCCTAGTGGCTCTGGCAATCCCAAGATGAAGTCCATGAAGATAATTTGACATGATCGCTTCCAAGTTTCAACGTACAAGACAATCAAGCTTAACCAACCATAAAAGCAAGAGGTAAATAAATTAAACAGAATGTATCTGAAGATGTATAAACTACACTGAGCTGGTATGAAAAGCACTATAATTGCCTTCAGAAAAGGGCAAAAAGGATAAGAGAAAGAAATGTTGTGAGGATATCAATAAACTCATTTACTAAATTAAAAAAATAGTGCCTTTGACATGATTTTGTCACTGCACATTGATTACCCCAGCCCTAATAGCAGATTGCATCGAATTCAGGTTCAGATAATTACATGTCCAACCAAAGAAGCAATCTGAATTGTTGATTTGGGTTGTACTTCAACTTAACCAAAATCCCAGTTTTCTCACTTATAACTTGCAAACCGTTAACAAGCCAAAAAGTTCCTTGATGCAATAAATTACCTATAGAAGTAATAATATGTGTGCAATACTTAGGTCTTAAAGATTTTTTGACACTTAACTTCCCTAACAACCTGATGTGATATCTTGGTTGAAGAATAACTCACAAACTAAAGCATGAAATTGACTACGAGATACCTTTTTTTTAATTGGGTCTTCAAATGGATAATTGAATTTCTATTCACTGACAATATTGCTGCCTATATAATGGGAACAGAAACTAACGCCTCGTTTGGTACGCGGGAATGGACTCAAATGAGAATGGAATGGAAGAAGGAATGGAATGGAATGTATGTGGGAATGGAATGGTCATTCTCATTCTCGTGTTTGGAATGCGTTTATAGAATGAAGCTAGAATGAAAATCTAATTCTCATTCCCATGTTTGGTATCATTAGTTCACAAATGAGAATGAAATCTTATTTTCTAATAATGCCCTTATACAACAACATAGATTTTTAATAAGATAAAAATAAACATTAATGATAATAAATAAATAATTTTATTTATGCATAGGTTATATTAATCTAGCTATGTTTTATATTAATGCACGAGGTTATCGCCTGTGTATGTTCTATTTATATATATATTTTTTAAAAAATATTCACTATTTTCTAGTCTTAAAAATTAAGGAAAAATAAATAAAAGAGTACCACATCTTTCATAGGTCCAAAAATAATATAAATAATGATATACACAAAGTCAAAAATTATCCAAAGTCCTAAGTTTTAGATTTATTTTTGTTATCAGCGGGGTATAATTGGAAATTACGTAACTAATTTGATTCCCACTTGAATGGGAATGACCATTCCTTATCAATTCACTTGGAATGCTCATTCCCACAAAAGTGGGAATGAGCATTCAAGAATGGGCATTCCAACTTCTAAAAATGGTTATGTTTGAGTGCGTGGGAATGAGAAGTGGGAATGGCCATTCCATTCCACCCCATTCCGCATACCAAACGAGGCCTAAGAGAGTTGTGAACATATGAGCTCTAGTATTAGATCAGTGTCTCGGCGTAAAAAAAAATCAAATTCAGTTATATTAAAAGGTGGCATGCAATTGATACCGTTGTTAGTCTGAATATCTTACAAAATAATAATATAGTAACTCCGAAGACATAAGTGCATTCAACACTTCAACAGTTAGAAGCATAGTCATGGTACATTGCTATAAGAATAATATAATAGCAGCTTTTAAGAAGCGAGTTGAGTTGCCTTCTTACCAAATAATGATGCAATCAACGAGATTAAACGCTCTTCTAACTCTTCTTGGTAGCTCTCTTTCTTATTTTTCTTGCTCACAGATAAGCATTAGGAATAGGTAGTGCCTAGTGGCTCTGGCAATCCCAAGATGAAGTCCATGAAGATAATTTGACATGATCGCCCAAGTTTCAACATACAAGACAATCAAGCTTAACCAACCATAAAAGCAAGAGGTAAATAAATTAAACAGAATGTATCTGAAGATGTATAAACTACACTGAGCTGGTATGAAAAGCACTATAATTGCCTTCAGAAAAGGGCAAAAGGATAAGAGAAAGAAATGTTATGAGGATATCAATAAACTCATTTACTAAATTAAAAAAATAGTGCCTTTGACATGATTTTGTCACTGCACATTGATTAACCCAGCCCTAATAGCAGATTGCATCGAATTCAGGTTCAGATAATTACATGTCCAACCAAGGAAGCAATCTGAATTGTTGATTTGGGTTGTACTTCAACTTAACCAAAATCCCAGTTTTCTCACTTATAACTTGCAAACCGTTAACAAGCCAAAAGTTCCTTGATGCAATAAATTACCTATAGAAGTAATAATATGTGTGCAATACTTAGGTCTTAAAGATTTTTGACACTTAACTTCCTAACAACCTGATGTGATATCTTGGTTGAAGAATAACTCACAAACTAAAGCATGAAATTGACTCTGAGATACCTTTTTTAATTGGGTCTTCAAATGGATAATTGAATTTCTATTCATGACAATATTGCTGCCTATATAATGGGAGCGAAACTAGCGCCTCGTTTGGTGCGAGAATGGACTCAAATGAGAATGGAATGGAAGAAGGAATGGAATGGAATGTATGTGGGAATGGAATGGTCATTCTCATTCTCGTGTTTGGAATGCGTTTATAGAATGAAGCTAGAATGAAAATCTAATTCTCATTCCCATGTTTGGTATCATTAGTTCACAAATGAGAATGAAATCTTATTTTCTAATAATGCCCTTATACAACAACATAGATTTTTAATAAGATAAAAATAAACATTAATGATAATAAATAAATAATTTTATTTATGCATAGGTTATATTAATCTAGCTATGTTTTATATTAATGCAAGTTATGTTTCCGGTGTATGTTCTATTTATATATATATTTTTTAAAAAATATTCACTATTTTCTAGTCTTAAAAATTAAGGAAAAATAAATAAAAGAGTACCACATCTTTCATAGGTCCAAAAATAATATAAATAATGATATACACACGGTCAAAAATTATCCAAAGTCCTAAGTTTTAGATTTATTTTTGTTATCAGCGGGGTATAATTGGAAATTACGTAACTAATTTGATTCCCACTTGAATGGGAATGACCATTCCTTATCAATTCACTTGGAATGCTCATTCCCACAAAAGTGGGAATGAGCATTCCCAGAATGGGCATTCCAACTTCTAAAAATGGTTATGTTTGAGTGCGTGGGAATGAGAAGTGGGAATGGCCATTCCATTCCACCCCATTCCGCATACCAAAGCCTAAGAGAGTTGTGAACATATGAGCTCTAGTATTAGATCAGTGTCTCGGCGTAAAAAAAAATCAAATTCAGTTATATTAAAAGGTGGCATGCAATTGATACTTCGTTGTTAGTCTGAATATCTTACAAAATAATAATATAGTAACTCCGAAGACATAAGTGCATTCAACACTTCAACAGTTAGAAGCATAGTCATGGTACATTGCTATAAGAATAATATAATAGCAGCTTTTAAGAAGCGAGTTGAGTTGCCTTCTTACCAAATAATGATGCAATCAACGAGATTAAACGCTCTTCTAACTCTTCTTGGTAGCTCTCTTTCTTATTTTTCTTGCTCACAGGAATCTAAACATCATATAAGTCACATCAGTGTGAAAGTTCAAGAAATTTATGAACACAACATTGCCTGAGTAGAAGGATTAACAAAACATGAATGAAACCAGCAGTTCGCATGCATAGATCAACTAAATATTAAAAAAAAAGAATTCCAAATACACAGAATATGGACCCGTGAAATGAATGACCACTCCCAATAAATCCAAATGGATTAGTAAGAAGGCTAAAGTTGCCAGTCATATAGTTTTGGAAACTGCGACATTCATGTGTGAAAATTTTCAAAGCAATGAGAACTCTGTTTCTAGATTTCATGAGATGACTATTATGCAGAAGCCCTTCCATGATAAGAATGCTGCTTGCTCTTTATACAAGGAAAATGTTTTTCAATTGTTGTTCTGACCCCTTTCTGTTCACCAATCTTCCCCATCAAGATTGTATTGTTCGTTGAACCAAATGTATTATGGTAGGTATGTCACCAGAAGATATCATTCAATCAGAATAAAATTCATCTCTTTATTTGACCTATTTTTTGACAAAATATGAACATCGAATATTATTTTCTTTGCAATACATAGATAAGGATATGAATACTGCTAATAAGAAAAGTACAAGAATAAATATAAAATAATAGAGTATACAATGAAGTTTGAATAAAAAATGTCTTAAGGGTGCATATGTATGTGTGTACATATGGAGAAAAGAGTCTTTGGTCCATATACTAACCTCAATGTAGACTTTTCCATTCTTCCTAAAGTGAAATTAATAAAATAAAAGATTAAGTTGTTAGGATTATAAGTCTAACTAGTAAGTTTTTGACCTTGTCACTTAAAAGCTCCCATTAGCCAAAACTCTAAATTTTCACTAATTTTCCCAAACCAAGTCAATATAAATGGGTTTAGCATATTAGTAAGCTATCGTGATGGTTACTTAGATCTTCTTTTCTTTCCGTGACCTGCTCTTTTACTAATGATCATATAAAATGCAAGAGAAATTCAGAGAAGAATAAGGGAAGAACTTGCCTTACCCATGAAAGCGGCAAATGCAGTCTTCAACCCCAACACATCAACAAACCTCTCACATGATGGTGGATACTTGGTCATCGCAAAATCCAGCGCTCTAATGGCTGATCCATAAGCCGACTTCTTCTGCTTCATAATAATAATCATCAGCTCAACCCCTCCGACTTCATAAACCTCTCCTTATTCTCCACGGGCATCAACAAACAGCACAAACAGTCAAACAAGTTCTCCAACATCTCCTCCTCGTCCGCTCTTGGATCCCTAGACTTATACATCGCGACGGCTTGAAGAACCCCATCAACCCCATTCATCTGCCCCAATCTCTTTTGATTTGCAGTACTCGTCTGTAACAAAATAGCTAAAATCTCAGAAGCATATTGCTTATTCCCATCAAATTCCCGAACTTTAATCCGACCAAGAAGCCACCTTAACAACTTAGTCCTCTCACAGACCAACTCAGCCACCGCCGGCTTCACTTCAATCATGTTCTCAATAGTGGAAAGTGTATTATAAATAGCCGCAGCCTCATCAGGATCCGACTCTGATAACCTCCCAATATTTTGCACAAGCAACTCAAGTGCATTATTCTCCACCAGCGCATCAACCAAGACCTTCGCCGGCTCATCGTTATCTTCAAGAACGTCCTCGTCCGTGAGATCCACAAGGAGCGAGACGACGTCCATGGCGATGTCCGTGTTGTCGTGCCCAAGGAGGCCTACAATGGATGGGACGGTGTTGAGGGCGACGAGATCAGGGTAGAGATCGGGGCCGCCGGCGAGGATCTTGAGCTTCTGGATCTCGTCGTGGAGCTCGACCTCGGAGTCGGCGAACTTCTCGGGGTTGTCGGGGTACTTCATGCGGGACTCAAGGTTGTCCCTGAGGCGACGCTCGAAGGAAAGGACGAGCTTCTTTAGGGTTTTGAGGTCGAGAACCTCGACGCCGGAGGTTTGGGATTGCTCGACGGCCTCGAGGAGAGAGAAGTCGAAGGCGGGAGCGCCGTTGGATTGAGGTTGAGAGGGCGACGGTGGTGGCGGGAGATCGTCGCGCTTTCGTTTGAGACTGGAAGTTGCCATTGTTGGGGTGGAGAGACCTAACCTAAAATCGAAAACCCTAGCTTTTTTGGCGTAGGGATTTTTCGTGCAGGAGAAAGGACGGAGAGGTTACTACTGAGAAATAGATGAAGGTAATGGGTAAATCCGTAAAGAAAAATCATTTGTTAAAAGAAGGGCTTAATTTCATTCTGGTGTCCCTAAGTTTCACCCATTACACTTGGGTACCGAAAGTTCATGTTTGCCTATTTGATACCCAAAGTGTTTTTAAAAAATTAACTTTGGTACCCTCTCTTTAAGGACTTTTTTTTTGGCGGGGTTAAATTCACATCATGTTCTTTAACACGTGATCTGCTTTTGACTATTATTTCTATTATTTCGGTGACCAAAAAATAAAATAAAAAAGTACTAGTATTTCGGTGCAAGTGATGCGTGCATGACATAATTCGCTTGTATATAATAATTTTTTTTATTAACACCCTAATAACTTGAGTCGAGAACAAATATTTACATAATTTAAATGAAAAATTTTAATCAAGAATCACTTACCATATATCTGAAAGTTCCATCAATGTTTTCTTCTCTCCCTTAACATATATAGGAGTTTTGTGGTGTTAAATGGCCTTCGATTTTGCTATGTGTAATTATTTTTGTTATGATCATAACCGCTAATTAGTGATTAAAGAGAAAAACCAAGTGTTAACATGGATAAATATTCTTGCTTGTCAACTTGGAACGACATGAACCTCCACGGCAGGCCAGGCGGCAGATCCTGCGCCCGGTCGGATTAAGCGACTATCGCCATAGCGAAGGCGGTGTAGGTCGACGATCAACAACTCTCTCCGGACAGCGCGAAAGGTGGTACCAGTCGTCCGACCAACCAATTGACTGCCTCAGCTATCCTAACAAGTCGCTTGTCCCCCCGGGCGACATGGGGGACGATCAGCCATCACCTTCCAACCGCTAGTGGTCAGGCGGCCTGGCGATACTAGTCATCCTCCGGCACGGTATCTACCATAACCCCTTCCAACCGGTCGTCGCCTCTCCAGACGATGCGAAGCGAACCTAGCCCCTCTTTCCTTAGCCGTCCGTCCTCGAGGGCGGCGAGGTGAGTACTAGTCCGCTTCATGATTACTCTAACAAAAGCCTCAAGAGGCCGTGCAAGTCGGCCACCCGGCCTAAGCTCCCCTCTCTCTTATCCTATATGGTTCCCTCCACTCGAGCGACCGTTATCACGATCTTCGAGCCCATCAACATCGCATTAAATGCAGCGGCCCCTAACTCCTCCATCTCTCCGCGGTATTTAAGGCACCTCGGACCCATCGACTAGAGCCGTCAATCCCATCCCATTCTTGGTGAATAGACCACACTAACCCTCAAATTACCCGCGACTTGACACTGTAGGCCACCACCGTAGCAGACAAAGAGGTGCTCAGCCAATCACTGGCCCACACGTAGAAGAGAGGGCTGACTCATCAATAGTTTCTCACCCAATAGAGAGACGAAAATACCCCCCATAACCCTAGGTATAAGTAGCAACGTGAACAGCAAACCAAGTAAGTGATTTTTTCTGGGTGAATTCCTGCTCCATTGATTGTTCTCTCCCCATTACTAACTCGGAGTCGAAGAAACTAAGGAGATCCCAACCGCCTCTTCCCGGTGTTCTCCGGTGCGGGTGAACTCCACGGCCAAGACGATCACGGACATTAGGAGTGAAGACGGACTCCGCTCTCTTAAAAGCTAAACTCACACCGAGGTTAGTGACTGTGATTATATACATCAACAGTTTGGGTTTGGCGCCCATCGTGGGGCCTCCTTTCTTCTTCTTGCAAACATGTCAGTGGTGATGATCTTTCCGGGTCGGGGCTTTCGTTTGAGACTGGAAGTTGCCATTGTTGGGGTGGAGAGACCCTAACCCTAAAATCGAAAACCCTAGCTTTTTGGCGTAGGGATTTTTCGTGCAGGAGAAAGGACGGAGAGGTTACTACTGAGAAATAGATGAAGGTAATGGGTAAATCCGTAAAGAAAAATCATTTGTTAAAAGAAGGGCTTAATTTCATTCTGGTGTCCCTAAGTTTCACCCATTACACTTGGGTACCGAAAGTTCATGTTTGCCTATTTGATACCCAAAGTGTTTTTAAAAATTAACTTGGTACCCTCTTTAAGGACTTTTTTTGGCGTTAAATTCACATCATGTTCTTTAACACGTGATCTGCTTTTGACTATTATTTCTATTATTTCGGTGACCAAAAATAAAATAAAAAGTACTAGTATTTGGTCCAAGTGATCGTGCGTGACATAATTAAGCTTGTATATAATAATTTTTTTATTAACACCCTAATAACTTGAGTCGAGAACAAATATTTACATAATTTAAATGAAAAATTTTAATCAAGAATCACTTACCATATATCGAAAGTTCCATCAATGTTTTCTTCTCTCCCTTAACATATATAGGAGTTTTGTGGTGTTAAATGGCCTTGATTTTGCTATGTGTAATTATTTTTGTTATGATCATAGCCGCTAATTAGTGATTAAAGAAAAACCAAGTGTTAACATGGATAAATATTCTTGCTTGTCAACTTGGAGCGACATGAACCTCCAGCGGAGCCAGCAGGCGACTGCGCGCAGAGATCCTGCGCGCGGTCATCGCGACTATCGCCATAAGCGCTGGCGGTGTAATGGTCGATAATCAACAACTCTCCCGCGGACGGTGGGTGCGGTCGTCCGGGCCGACCAATTGGCTGCCTCGGCTATCCTAACAAGTCGCTTGTCCCCGGGCGACATGGGGGCCGTCCATCACCTTTCCCTTCTAGTCCAGAAGTACTGGCAGTACTAGTCATCCTCCGGCCTGGTATCTACCGCCCCTTCCAGGATTAGATGCCTCTCCGGGCGATGCGGCGAACCTAGCCCCTCTTTCCTTAGCCGTCCGTCCTCACGAGGAGCAGCCGGTACTAGTCGTCCCCTTCAGTGATTACTCTAACAAAGCCTCAAGAGGCCGCGGCAGTCGGCCACCCGCCTAAGCTCCCTCTCTCTTATCCTATATGGTTCCCTCCACGAGCAGCCGTTATCATTTTCGAGCCCATCAACATCGCATTAAATGCAGCGGCGCCTTAACTCCTCCATCTCTCCGCGGTATTTAAGGCACCTCCGGACCCATGCATTTCTGGAGCGTCAATCCCATCCATTCTTGGTGAATAGACCACACTAACCCTCAAATTACCACGACTTGACACAGTAAGGAATACGTACAATGAGGACAAAAGTTACCAGCCAATCCTGGCCCTGCATTAGAAGAGAGGTGACTCATCAATAGTTTCTCACCCAATAGAGAGGCGAAAATACCCCCATAACCCTAGGTATAAGTAGCAGCGTGAGCGACAAACCAAGTAAGTGATTTTTAAGGTGAATTCTGCTCCATTGATTGTTCTCTCCCCATTACTAACTCGACCGCCGAAGAAACTAAGGAGATCCCAACCGCCTCTTCCCACGGTGTTCTCACGCGGTGAACTCCACGAGGGCGGCATCAGGACATTAGGGTGAAGGCGGACTCAGCTCTCTTAAAAGCTAAACTCACAGAGGTTAGTGGCTGTGATTATATACATCAACAGTTTGGGTTTGGCCCATCGTGGGGCCTCCTTTCTTCTTCTTGCAAACATGTCCATGGTGATGATCTTTCCGGTCGGGAACCCACCGGCGGCTATGTCACTCAAGCCCAACCTGTGAATCCACCGAGAAGATCACTCAAGCCATGCAAGCAACCATCTGAGACCGGCTCAAGCTTTCACGATGAACTCTTCACCCGCCTCCACGCTCTCGCGGCATAGCCGGCCCGTCAACAATGGCGGTGGACCAGCCCGCCGGTAGCCATTCCATTGCTCAAGGTGATGGCCGTTTAGTCTTGAGACAAACCCCACTCCGGAGACTCCTCATATTGATAAATCAAGGAGGGATCACCAAGAGCACCGCCCTCACCTTCTGAGACAGTAGGCTCAAGCCAACTCAAACGCCGTCCCTGCCCGACCTCACCGGATGAGAGCCACTCTCCTAGCTGGAACCCGTGAGCCTGACCTCGAGACCTCCTCCGCTGCGCCAGCGGCTCTCCCAACTACCCACCGGCTTGGTGACTATAATCAGTGTATCAACCCGGTCGCCGATGCCATTGGAGGGAACACTCTTCACCGACTCCATCATGAGAGCCGCCGAGAAGTTCAAGATGCCGACGATGGACAAGTATGGGGCGATAGAGACCCGTGAGCATGTTCAAGACTACCACAACACCATGATCATGATCACGGTAGCGAAGGCGACTATCTGTCCTTTGCTTCCTCGTCACTTTGGAGGGAGCGCCAAATTTTGGTGGAACTCATTGGAGAAGAAGTCCATTGGAAGCTTGAAGACTTGGCGGAAGTTCATCCACCATTTCTTGGCCAACGCCAAGCCCAAACCGCCATCCAAGGTGCTCATCCGCACTCAAGCAAGAGCCGGGCGAGAGCCTCAGGGCCTACATAAAGAGATTTCAAGTGAAGAGGCTGGAAGTCGAAGATCAAGGGAACAAAGTCGCTATAGTGGCTCTGGTGGCGGGGTTGCGACCGGGCAACTTGTCTAAAGCCCTCAACAAGAAGCCCATCAGAAGTTATGAGCATTTGATGTCCAAAGCCCATGCTTACATGAACATGGAAGAAGCGAGCTTACAAGATCATAGCAGGCCGAATCAACAAAGGCCACTCCTATTTTAGTCCACCCCATCGGCGCCCAGTCTCACCATCCTTCTCGTAGGCTCCCCATGTGGCTCCCCCGTATCCGCCCTCTAGGTGGCCCAGATCCCTTCGGAGAAGGCAAAGTATCCCAAGGAATCCTCCTCCCAAGAATAACCGTAATGGTCGGTTCGACAGAGGGAGGACAAGAGTAGACGCCCCTCTAGTATTTACAGTCCTCAACACATTCCTTTGGGACCCTAGACAAGGCCGGAGGAGGGACTCCTCAATAAGCCCCTCCAGATGAGGTCGGATCCAAACAAGAGATCATGGCGATTTTGTCGATACCACAGAGATCACGGCCACGACACTCGAGACTACCGTGTTCTCGAGAGGGCATTGAAGACCTCATTGAGAGGTTTCTTGAAGAACTTGATCTACCGAGCAACACCCCAAGGCGACCACAGACCTGCGCTCTCGATCTCCCGACCTCGACCCAACTTCGAGCCTGAGGGAAGTGGACCGAGGGGAGTGGGGTTATCAACACCATCGTGGGGTTCTACTTTAGGAGGAGTCCAACAATGCCCGAAGAGATATGCCAAGCATGCTGGGTGAGCAATTTGTGACAAGAAGTGAAGGCGGATGTGTCCATCTCTTTCGCTGAGGCCGACTTGGAAGGAGTCGAAACACCTCATGGCGACCCATCGTCATCTCGGCCGACATTCTGACTTCAAGGTGAAGAGGATCATGATCGACACCGGAGCTGTCAATATATTGTTCTTGGATCGTTCAACCACATGGGTATTGATAGATCCAAGCTCCAGCCGTCTTTGGGTTCTTTGATTGGTTTCACAGGACATTCTCAGCTTCCAGAGGGGCAAATCACCCTTCCTTTAACTGTTGGGCAGCCCCCATGCCAATCGACTATTGACGTCCAGTTCGTAGTGATGAACATCAAGTCGGCGCATAACGTCATCTTGGGTCGAACGTCCCTCCATCACTTGCGAGCCATCCCGTCCACCTATCATCAGATGATCAAGTTCCCCCGAGGAGGGTCCGGGATAGTCGAGGCGACGGAAAGGAGGCTCGAGCTTGCTATGTCCTCTCCACCAAGGGGAAAGGAGTCGCGACCGCCATGCCTATCTAGAAGACGGCTCACCAGCTCAAGGAGAAGACGGAGCGTGAGAGGACGACTCCGGTTGAAGATCTCCTTGAGATCCCGATCGACCACAAGGGCGAGAAGACGCTCAGGATTGGGTCCAGCCTCTCGGAACCATTAAGAGGTGCGATAATTGCTTTTCTTTTATCTAATCTTGATGTGTTTGCTTAGGGTCCGAAGACATGCGGACATTTCACCCGATGTCATTTGCCGTGAGCTCTGCAATGACCCGACCGCCAAGCGAGTTCGGCGAAGAAGAGGCACCTAGGGCAGTGACAAAGAGCGGCAATGAGAAGAGTCGGCGACTCGAAAGCCGACTTCATTCGGGAGGTCCGTATCGAATGGTTGTCCAACGTCGTCTGGTGAAGAAATCTAGCGACAAATGGAGGACATCGTCGACTTCACCGACCTCAACAAAGCTGCCCGGGCGGCTACCCTCTTCCTCGCGCTCGATCGGTTGGTGGGCGAAAGTCACGGGACATCAGGTGCTTGAGCTTCTTGGGCGCTTTCTCGGGCTACAACCGGATCCGCATGGCGAACATGATCGAGAGCGTTCTTTATCGCTGCCGGGGCACCTTTTGCTACAAAGTCATGCCCTTTGGTCTCAAAACGCCGGTCGCGACTTATCGCTCGAGGCTAGTCAACAAGATCTTCAAGCCCCAACTCGGCCGCAATGTGGAAGCCTATGTGGACGACATCCTGGTGAAGTCAAGACTTGCAGGCGCTCACATCGCCAACCTGGAGGAAACCTTCACCACCTTCTGACGCTACCGCATGAAGCTCAACCCTATTAAGTGTGCTTTTGGGGTCCAATCGGGAAAATTTTTGGGGTTCATGATCACCCAAAGGGGCATTGAGATCAACCCAAAGAAAATAGAAGCCATTGAATGACTTCCTGAGCCGCGCACCGTGAAGGACATTCAAAAACTCAATGGCAAGATAGCCGCCTTGGGATGTTTTCTCTCCAAGTTAGCTGAGAGAAGCCTCCCTTTCTTCAAGATACTTAGGAAAACTAAGGATCCCAAGAAGAAATTAGAGTGGCGAAGAGAACTGCGTTAAGCCCGAGAACTCAAAGCTTATCGAGCACCAAGCCACTCTTGAGCCAACGGTGGAAGGGGAAACCGTGTACCTATACTTGGCGTCTCACTGAATGTGAGCTCGGCTTGTCAGAAGAAGACCACATCCGTAGCCGGTTTACTATGTCGGTAGGATCCTAAAGGCGGAGAGCTGAAACCCTTCTGAAAGCATCCTTCGCCCTCATCACCCCTTCGTAAAGCCGTCCATAATTTCAAGCACACCCTATCATTGTGCGGACGAGCTGATGAAGAAGTCCCCGGGAGTCCCACCACATCCGGGAGGATGGTTGCGTGGTCGTCGAACTTCGGCCGAATATGATGTCGATTCGAGCCGGGATCACCATTAAGGCGCAAGCTTTGGCCGACTTCCTTATAGAGTCCACCTCGCCGATGGCGAACCGGCCGACCGTAGTCCACGATCAACCGTCTTCCCCAGCGGGCCAAGCAGTGGCGGCACTTCCCATGTCCGGACCTCGAAAATGACTCTCTGAAGTCGCTTCTTGGTGGGAGTTGAAAGTGGATGGATCCTCAAGTGAAGCCGGGAGTGGAGCGGCATCGTCTTCTAGCGACCACGAAGGAACAATCCGAGCAGTCCATCGCCTTCAAGTTCTCCATCCAGAACGCGAGGTAGAGTAACCCTCATTCTTGCTTGAAAGCTGCTGGCTAAAGCCAAAAGCTTAAATGTCTTGGTGACTCTCGGTGGTTGTTCACCAAGTTAACGGCAAGTATCTTTGCCAAAGACAAGAGGATGGCTCGATGCACGAAGATTGTCAAAGACCTGCGACCGCTTAACTTCAAAATCACCCAAGTCCTCGTGCGCAATGCTCGGCGGGCGCTTGTCAGCTTCGCATTGACCGGCTCCATGGCGCTCGGGACCCATCTTCGCCGATACACTCAAGCGTCGGCATTGCGAAGCTCCCTCGGATGTCATGCGGTAGATACTCCTCATGAGTCTTGTTGGATGGACTCCATCATCCAATTCTTGATCGCACGGCCCCTACCGAATGCGGCGAAGAGTTTGAGACGCCCTTATTACCATGATGGCGGTGAGCTCGGTCGTCCTATCTAGCGGCGGTGTTGGACCTTATCTTCGATACCTTCGACCAACCAAAGCTGAGTATGTTTTGAGGGAAATCCATGAAGGCGTCTGTGAAAACCACCCAGGGACGAGAGTTCTCACCCAAAAGATCATACGCCAAGAATATTATTGGCCGACCATAGTGGCCGACTCTAGGTGGCTTGTCTCCAGATGCAAGAAGTGCCAACTCTTTGCAAAATCCAAACCACCACTCTGAAATTGACTTCCATCTTCAGCCCCTTTAAGCCCAATGGGGTGCGGATATCTTGGGCAGCTCCCCTTACCGGCCTTCATTCCTAAAAGTAAGCCATCGACTACTTCACCAAGTGGATTGAGCCGAGCCTTTAGCAAAGATTGGAGAGAGCAACATTACCGGCTTTGCATGGAAGTCAATCGTGTGTCGGTTTGGCGTCCCCCGCTCATTCATCACCGACAACGGTACTCAATTCAGCAGCGGGGGATTCCAAGATTTTTGCGAAGAGTGGGGGATCAAGCTCAAATTCACTTCGGTAGCCCATCCCAAATGAAATGGACTAGCGAAAGCTGCTAATAAATGCATCCTCCAAGCTCTGAAGAAGAGGGTCGACAAAGCAGTCGGCAATTGGGTCGAAGAACTGCCGAGCATCTTATGGTCGTACAGAACGACCCACAAGAGTTCAACCGGAGAAACTCCCTTCATGTTGGCTTATGGAGCAGAAGCGGTAACCTCAGTAGAGGTCGGCATGCCCACTATCCGACTCCAACATTTTGATGAAGAGGTAAATTCATTTGGACTTGGATGGCTGGACTTGGTGGATGAGGTTCGGCGGCCGCTCTGCTTGAACAAGTCATCAATCAACGGCGGATCGCCCGATACTACAACAAGGTCCGACCAAGGAGATTCAGCGTTGGCGACACAGTGCTAAGGAAGGCTGCATTTGACAAGGACACTAGGTGTGGCAAGGCTGGCGTGATTGGGAAGGGCCTACCCGATCCTTGAGGGCTGGCCGGAACATCTGGGCTTCGAAGCCCGATGGGAGAGTCCTGACATCCAAGGAATATAGAGCACCTCAGAAAGTTTTTTCAATAATTTTGCATTGTAAATCTTGCTCAATTCATTTCAATACAATTCAGTATTTTGCTCCTAATTATTGTTGCTTATCAAAAATTATGCAAGAAATGCTAAAACGACTGCGTGGCCGAATCCAATGGCAATCGATCCCTCAGCAGCGTAGTAAGGCCCCTAGCTCACTACACGAGTTGGAAAAACCCGATCGCACTAGCCAAATCAAGATGATTTCCTAGTCGAAGTCGAGTCGAGCTAACCCTATTCGCTAAGTGGAGTCAAGAAACCCTTCTCGCTAAACTGAGTCAAGAAACTCTTCTCGTTTAGCCGAGTCAAGGAACTCTTCTCGCTTGGTCCTAACAGGTGATCTTGCTCACTTCACGAAGGAAACAAATCCCATTCGCTAAGTGAAAATTGGGTTATCTGACCTCGATAAATTGAGCTAGGGCCCCCTACGCTCGCTCGTCAACTCCGAACGAAGCCACGGCGACAACCACCTATCGACCTTGCCGAAAAAAGACCTAGGCGCCACGTAAGTCCTAGGCACCCGACGCACGTGGTCGTCCTCCACAGAGTCGCCGCTCCCCCGAGAGATGATTATCACATTTTAATGACATTTTTATACCCTCATTACCTATGTTATATGAATAACGATATTACTAATAATCATTTTTATCTTATTTTGCAGGCTAATAAAGAAATAATGAATAAAAGCCCAAATGACTCAAATTCTCTGAATTTCTACCAATATTTGAAGCCCAAATCTGAAGACAAACAAAGGCCTAAGATACCAAAATGATCCAAGAGAAATTCGTGAAGAAAAATCAAGAAAAGACAAATTCGGTTGGGAACCAATCGGTTGACCAGGTTGTATAGGTTGGTATAGGTTAACTAACCGTCGGCCAACCGTCGGTTCCCAACAATTCGAATTAATGGTGGATTTCTCTTCCTTTTGGCTAGATTTGATCTAATGGTTCACATCAACTCCGTTGGGCTATAAATAGGGGTGAAGGTGAGGGTTTTGAGTGTGAAATATTTTGTAAAACTCCATTTGGAGAGGAATCAACTTGTAATCCTTGTACTCACGGAATATTAGCTTTTGATTCTCCTTTGTTGTCATGAAAGTTGTCGACTTGTAACCTTCATTGATAGTATTTGCGGATATTGGTGTCTTGATAATAATAATTTTTACACCTCTGAGAACCCCTCAAAGTTTTGAAAGTTCGCGGTTGGTGGGGCGAGCTTTGAATACTGAATATCTTATGTTGTTTGATCTTGAGAAGGTATTGCTCCTCATTACGTCTTCAAAGTTGTGTTACGCTTTTATCCGCTAATCATTTGTCTTGCATGGGTGAACTCGGCGTTTTGCTTTTGAAATGCAAGAGTGGCCGTAGCGTCTTGAACTTTGCTACAGGGCGATCCTCGCGTTTTGAGGTTGAAACACGGGCGTAGCGTTACGTGTTTAAAATGGGTCGCGACCCTCGCATTTTGTGTTGAAATCGCGGGGTGGTCCTTCGCGTTTTATGAGTAAAACGCGGGGATGAACCCCATATTTCCAACTAAGTCATTTAGACTTTTCTTTAAGGTGCCAAAAGTATAGTGTTAACTTGACATGCCTTTCATACTTGTTATTTGAACAAACTTTTGGGGACTTATCACTCTATTACAAAGAGTTAATAAATTAGTTTTATCATTAGAGGTGAAATTTTTAACTTGATGATGATTTTTGAGGACTTATCGCTCTATTGAAGAGAATCGATAAGCTAATTTTATCAGAGGTGTGGAGTTAACTTGATAAAAATGGGTACTTATAGTTTGAAGAAGATTTTGAGGACCTATCGCTCTATTGAAGAGAGTCGATAAGTTGATTTTATCAGAGGTGTGGAGTTAACTTGATAAAATTAGGTACTTGTGGTTTGAACAAGATTTTGAGGACCTATCGCTCTATTGATGAGAGTCGATAAGTTTAGGTTTTGTCGGGGGACAAAATATGAAACCTGTGATTTGAACAAGGTTTAAGGCCTGTCATGTGAACAAGGTGTACATGGCTTGTGGTGTGAACAGGGCTTTGGGCTTGTGGTTTGAGCAAGGCTTTGGGCTTGTGGTGTTAACAAGACTTTGGGCTTGTGGTTTGAACAAGGCTTTGGGGCTTATCATCCTATTGAGGAGGATTGATAAGTTAACTGTCAGAGGTGTGAGGTTAACATGATAAGATTGTGTTGCGATGTGAGCAACTTTGTGGACTTATCATCTTATTGAGGAGGATTGATAAGTTGGTTATCAAACTCTGCTGAGGATGTGTACATATTTTGATAGGATTGTGTTATAATTTGAACAACTTTGTGGATCTATCATTCTATTGGAAAGGAATGATGAGTTGATTGATGGGGTTTAGTTGTGATTTGAATAATTTTGAGGAACTTATCTGCTGGGGAGGATTAATAAGTTGATTATATCATCAGAGGTATAGTGTTGACTTGATGAAGATACGTTGCGATCGGATCAACTTTGAGGACCTATCATCCTGTTGAGGAGATTGATAAGTTGATTGCAATTTAAGCAAATTTGAGGACTTATCATTCTATTGATGAGGATTGATAAGTTGTTTGTCGTGATTTAGTTGTGATTTGAACAACTTTGAGGACTTATCGCTCTTATTGAAGAGTGTCGATAAGTTAATGTTAGAAGAGTTAAGTACCATGCGTGGCGTTGTGCTACGATGTTGAATCGTAGACTTTGTGCGTCTTTACGGGCAAAGACTAGCAAAGCGTGTTAGGCGTTGACTTTAGGGTTATTGACCAACCCCGACCATTAGCGGACTTGATGAGCCTTCTGATTCTTGTTTGAATCGGGCTAGCATGCAAATTATCTAAATCCGTTACGCATGTGGCGTTGTGCTAAAAGAATAAAACTCTTTTAGGCTTAATGCTCACGATGTTGAATCGTGGCTTCGTCTTTCTCATGGGAATAGACTACCGGTGCATGTATTAGATCGAGGCTTATCTACTTAGGTTTGGGATAAAATTCTCGATTTGAATTAGGTGTCTTCTTCGATCGGTAAAAGACTAAGACGCGTGTGTTGGCGTTGACTTACCCTACTTAGGATTAGGGATAAAATTCCCCACGCGTGTGGCGTGGATTGTGGTGTTATTAATAACAACCTTGAGGACTTATCGCTCTATTGAAGAGTCGATAAGTTGATTGTCGAAGGTGTTAGGTTAACATGACAATGATACATTCGTCGAACAACTTTGAGGACTTATCGCTCTATTGAAGAGAGTCGATAAGTTAATTGTCGAAGAATTAAGCCTTGAATAGCGAGCGAGCTAATCTTAACTTTGTGGGGATTGCGTTGCGATGCGAGCAACTTTGTGGGTTTATCATCCTATTGAAGAGAATCGATAAGTTGATTATCAGAGGTGTGAGGTTAACATGACAAGGATACGTTGCGATTGGAGCAACTTTATGGACTTATCATCCTATTGGAGAGGATTGATAAGTTGGTTGTCGAAGGTGCATTGTTAACGGCGAGTTGTGTTACGATTTGAGCAACTTTGTAGACTTATCATCCTATTAGAGAGGATTGATAAGTTAATTTTGGTGGTGCTGCTGCACGTTGAAGTGCTTACATTGTCAAAAGTGTTTTGTTAACTTGACAATATTTAAAATTTATCATTCTACTGAAAATAACAAATAATCAACCCGGTCTTTGGGATACATGGCGTCTTTTGATAAAATCGGCGGCGTCTGTAATTATCTAGGTTGATACTAGCGAGTCTTGACCTCGCGATTTAGAGCGGGTCATCATAATAGCGGTCTTGGTCGGTCTCCTCTTCTTGACTTCAATCCTAGCAATAATTGCTGACTGTTAATACAGGAGACTAGTTGTTTCGAAATGACATTTCCAACCCCATTCGAGCTAGGAGATTAGTTTATAAATTGTGCGATAGGTGTCAATCGGCGGACGTGTCATACACATCGAGCATCGAAGAGCCATGCCGGAACCGTTCGTGAAGACTTTGATAGGCTCTCCCTCCTTTTGCTTAATGGCAGGAGAGAAGTGGCAGTAATTTCCGTGTCATCTTTAAAGAATCGTGACAAGAAGAGTCTCTCTAAGCCGCATTTACGGATACATCCTGCGGCGGTTTCATGAACCATTGGCAACCCCTTGAGGTGCCAATGAACAAGCGAGCTGCTATGGCATCGTTTGTCATCACATTCGATGTGACCTAAAATGGTAGATGTGTTGGTTCGGTGATCGTGCGTCGAAAGCTTGTAGCGTCGGGTTTTAAATTTTGGAGGATAAGGAACGCGTATCCCGCGGGGATGATCCAAGAGAAATTCGTGAAGAAAAATCAAGAAAAGACAAATTCGGTTGGGAACCAATCGGTTGACCAACGGTTGTAACCGGTTGGCTAACAGGTTAGCTAACCGTCGACCGTCGGTTCCCAACAATTCGAATTAATGGTGGATTTCTCTTCCTTTTGGCTAGATTTGATCTAATGGTTCACATCAACTCCGTTGGGCTATAAATAGGGGTGAAGGTGAGGGTTTTGAGTGTGAAATATTTTGTAAAACTCCATTTGGAGAGGAAGGTTACTCTTAATTGAGGAGACCTTCCAAAATTGTAACTTTACACAATAAATGAAATTTTTCACCCCTTCAATTTCCTTTCTCTTCTTCTAATCCAAGGACCAAAAGGAGGATTAGATTAAGATCAGGAGTTGTTGGTTTCTATTTTATTTCTTTTTCTTTCTTGTTCATTTATTGCTTTGTAGCTTAGATTTACTTTCATGCAATTTAATTTCATGCAATTTACTTTCATGCAATTTACTTTCATGCAATTTACTTTCATGCAATGTATTTAATTCTTGTATTTACTTTCTAGAATAGATTTTCCTTTTCTTTAATTCACCTTGAGGCTAGAACCCTCTAGGGAATTACCCTTTTCAAAGTGTGGAGCTAATATTAGGTGGGATCCTAGAGATTGTTTGAAACTAGCTAACAAATCCAACTCATTTTCATGAGATTGAGATAAGCTAAGTGGATCTACTCTAGATTCCTCATATCTTTAATTAATCCTCCATACTTTACATTCTTGATTTTGCACTTATCCTTGTTTTCCATTTGTTTGTTATTTTCCTTTATTCTTGATTTTGATTTTCCTTTCCTCTCTCTCTCAATCTTGCTTTCTTTTATTTTGCACTTATTTTCTCTCAATCTCATTTTCCCTCCATGTGCATATAATCTCAAACCTAGTTTTGTTATTATGTGCATATAACCACAACCACATTTTCAACTTTATTTTCTCCTCCTTTGCACATAATCCACATCCACTCTCTCTTATCTCTCCACATCCACATTCACCATTTTCTCACTTCCATTTTATTTGAATAAACTCCTAATTGTCGCGCGCATAATTTGAGAACCAAAACTTGAGCAAAACTCTCCCTACTTTCCCGTTCCTCGTGGGATCGATAATCTTTTATACTATAACTTGATAAAGGTTGTATACTTGCAACTAAGATAATCACTCAAAATTACCCATCAAGTTTTTGGCGCCGTTGCCGGGGAACGGTGCATAAGTAGGATTTTCATTAAGTTTGGTTTTTATTTTGTGTGTTTTCTTTTGTGTAGGAACTTGGAGCTTGAAGATCAAGAGTTGAAGATTCAAGATTGAAGAATTGCCTCCAACGAGGCTTTGCATTGCTTTTGCGTGGGTAACTTCTCCATCTAGTATTTTCAATTCCACCCTTTAGATAGTTCATATACATTAGAGACAATTAGGATAAAAAAAATAAAAAATAAAAAATAAAAGGATTTTTTTTCCTTGTCGACCCTAATAAACTTCATTTTTTTTATTGTCGACCATAATAAAAAAAAATAAAAAGATTTTTGTTTTTTTGCATCCTTTTTAGTTGCTTTTAATTCTTAGGGTTGCATTTCATATAATAGTAGGAATTCACCAAGTGATTTGAGCATCTTGATTTGGCACACATTTGAAAATATCTTAAGGGCAAAACCCTAATCAAGATAAGGTGAGGGATTTCATCACCCTTTCCTTAGCCCAAAATCACTAATTCCTCACTACACATACCCAAGCCTCTTAAAATTGATTAGGCGTTGGCCCCTAAGGATTCGAGCTCATTAAGGAACAATAATTTCTTAAGTGAACCGGTCCATGTTTATTTGGATTAATTGGTGTCTAAGGCAAGGTTTAGGGGTTCGTAAAGCTCAGAAAGGAAAGAGGTACTTAATTGATCTTTGATCTCCCTCTAGTACTATCCTTACGGCTAATTACCCAAGTAAACTTTGATCTTCTCACTAAGGGAATTTTTGGTTAGGAGTGGTCTAAGTCAACTTTAGGCTTAACCCTAGGGTTAGGGTGATTGGAAAGTGATTGCCTTGATTTATTTTTAGTTAGTTTTTCCTTATTTTTTTCTCATCATCTTCTTAACTTTTTCTCTTATCCTTTTTCAAATAAATTTTTTTTTGATTTTGGTGTATGCAAACTTGGGTTAGGGATAATACTAATCGTTTAATTCGTTTTGATTCATCTCTTGAACCAAGCGAAATGGCTAATACCAACCCACCTCGTTCTTCAAGATGTTTGTTACCCCACTAGAAATGCAATCCCTCTTGCATAAAACTCCCGAGGTAAATGGAACCAATTTTGAACTTAGACCGCATTTTATTAACATGCTTCCCAAATTCCTAGGAGTAGAAACCAAGACGCTTACATTTTCATCTCGAATTTGAAGAAGTTTGCCTCATGATCAAGATGAGGGACTTAGCAGAAGATGCGATCAAACTCCGATTTATTCCATTTGCCCTTAAGGACAAAGCCAAAAATGGTCAGATAGCTTGCCCACGATTCCATCTCAACTTGGGGTGAATTTGTAGCAGTTTTTCTGAAAAAATTCTTTCCTATCCACAAAACGGTCAAGCTTAGAAACAGCATTCAAAATTTTAAAATTATCCCGGGAGAACCTTTTTGGAAGTATTTCGACAAATTCAAAGATCTTCTTATCCAATGTCCTCACCATGGTCTTGAAAAGTGGCGATTATGCCAAATCATTTATGAAGGACTGGATTATTCTTCAAAAACTTTCTTAGAGTCAATGTGTCAAGGGGATTTCATGAGGAAAAATGCCGATAAAGCTTGGGACTTTTAGAGAATTTATCAGAAAACTATGCGATGGGAACAACGTGATTCATCGATTACCCAATCCAATTCTAGAGGTCCTTCCTTAGAGTCAAACATAGCCTCTGAAGCTAAGATGGCTACAATTCTACGCAGTTAGAAACTTTAGAAACCAAAGAACGAGCTCGGCTCAAATCAATCAAGTTTCACCGAGGTTGTCATAAGCGTCTTTCTCTGACCCATGCTTGAGCAATGTCCACTCTCGGAAATACTCAATCTCTAGAACGGATGAATCTTTGCATTCCAACATCCGATTAATGATCCATTTTCTCCAACCTATAATCCGGGATGGAGAAATCATCCAATTTTGCATGGAATCGGGGTAATTTCTCGGAAATAAAAATTTCACTCCCTTTTCAAATCAACAATTCCCTAGGGCAACGCAGCTTTCAGTTCTCAAACCAACTTTCCACAACCAAATCGACCATTTCCAAATCGGTTTCCTCATCATCAATCTACAAATCATATTCCTTCAAATGTTGAAAGCGTCTTAATGTTTTGGAAAGGGTTTGGAAGCCTTGATTAAAACCTCTACACGGACCACGAACTTGTTGACTCAAACATCTAGCACGATGAACTCCTTTATGCAATCAACAGGACAAATTCTCAACTCCAACACTCAAGCCATAGCTAGATTAGAAACCCAGCTTGGTCAACTAGCTAGTGCTATAAGTGAGAGAGAAAGGATCATTTAGAGTCAACAGTGAGCAATCCAAGGAGCGGGGCAAGTTCAACTTTTCAAGATCAAGTGAATGCAATCCATTCACAACAGATCCAGATAACAGTTAATAATCAAGTCCTTGAGCGAGAATTACGTTGAATACATGCATCTTGAAGCCAACATTTGAAGAACCCTTTATCAATGAACTTAGATTTTTGGAAAATGGAAAACAACAAGATTTCATTTTTGATGAAATTTTTGTTAATAACGAATCTAAGTTCAAAATGCATAACACCAATAAGACCTACCTTAATTTCTTTGCAAAACACATTGCAACCCTTGGAATTTTCGAATTTGAGAACATCATTGATTATATCATTTTGAAATTCTTTAAATTTCGAGGTAGAATTTTCACAATAAGGTAGGATTTAATGTAGAATGTGAGCTTCTCATGTTTCATCTTTTATTCTACATTTTATTTTTATCTCATAATAATAAAAGAATTTATTCTTCTCTCATGTGAGAGTTTCTTGTTCTTTTCAATATGAAAAAAAAACATATGAAAAAAGAGAATAAATTTTTGACTTCACCTTCTCATACCAAAGGTAATTCAGAATTTTTATCATTGTTGAAGTCGATAGAACAAATGTAAGTGCTTCCATTCTTATCTGTTTTACTTTGTGCATAATAGAATTTGCATTGAGGACAATGCAAAATTTAGGTGTGGGGTGGGAATTAGTCATTTTATCTTTATCTTAGTTATTTTTCTTTTTCTTACCATTCTTTTATGTCATTTTTTCCTTCTTTTCATCATAAAAAAAATAGTCACTTGCCAACTTAGTAGAGTTGATTAATAATTGATCAATTTGATAGAATTTAAGTCTTCTAATCCTAGTTAGTTCTATACTCAAGTTTACCTTTTATGACAACTCCAAATAAATTTCTTAAGAAATGATTTTCAAGTAGTATACTTTACTTAAGTTTTAACTTAGATTTTTAATTAAAGTAATGAAATTTTTGCATGCCTAACTTAGAGTTGAAAATAATTTTTAAGTTGTCTTGATCCAAATATTGTTCAGAATATATATACATATACACATATATATATTATACTAACATAAAAAGAAAAATTTCTCTTAAAATCATTGATGGTTCTATTTTACTAAGCCTAAGTTGGTGAGTAATTAAGCCCGAGGAGTATTTCTATACTTAATGACCTAAGCCCAATTGGGTTGGGATTCATTGGCCCAAAACTTCGCTAAATGGTCACTTAGAAAGCCGATTAAAAGAACAAAACCACCAAGGAATAAAGAGTTAAAAAAAAATTCATACTAATCATGTTTTTATATATAGTTATATTTGTATATGTTCTTGAAAAATTAAATGGATTTAAAGACTTGAAGTTTGTTTAAAACAAAGAGTTAGCATGTTCTTTTCAAAACTTTCAAATTAAATCTTTGAGTTAAACTTGGTTTTGTATAACTATAATGAAAGGATTTTCTTAAGAAAATTACATTGGAGTTATGATAAAACGTTTTCTTGAGTATTAACCAACTTCAATTGGAATGTTTGAAGATATCTAATGAATTAATTATTTTATTAACTTCTTTAATTTGGCAAGTCGACTGAATTTTGTGGGTATATTCACTTGCAAACCCTCATGAGACTACAACTCGTCCACTAGGGTAATCTAGGGGTTTAAAGGCTTGTTGTATGTGCTAAATACAACCGCGATTCTCTTGAAAGTGTGTTAGGTTTTCTTTTTATTTTCTTTGCTAGAGGACTAGCAAAAGTTTAGGTGTGGGGGTATTTGATTATCACATTTTAATGACATTTTTATACCCTCATTACCTATGTTATATGAATAACGATATTACTAATAATCATTTTTATCTTATTTTGCAGGCTAATAAAGAAATAATGAATAAAAGCCCAAATGACTCAAATTCTCTGAATTTCTACCAATATTTGAAGCCCAAATCTGAAGACAAACAAAGGCCCAAGATACCAAAATGATCCAAGAGAAATTCGTGAAGAAAAATCAAGAAAAGATAAATTCGGTTGGGAACCAATCGGTTGACCAACCGGTTGGCTAACCGGTTGGCTAACCGATCGGCCAACCGACGGCTCCCAAATGATTCCAGATTAATGGTGGATTTCTCTTCCTTTTTGGCTAGGTTTGATCCAATGGTTCACATCAACTCCGTTGGGCTATAAATAGGGGTGAAGGCTGAGGGTTTTGAGTGTGAAATATTTTGTAAAAACTCCATTTGGAGAGGAGGGTTACTCTTAATTGAGGAGACCTTCCAAAATTGTAACTTTTACACAATAAATGAAAATTTTCACCTCTTCAATTTCCTTTCTCTTCTTCTAATCCAAGGACCAAAAGGAGGATTAGATTAAGATCAGGAGTTGTTGGTTTCTATTTTATTTCTTTTTCTTTCTTGTTCATTTATTGCTTTGTAGCTTAGATTTACTTTCATGCAATTTAATTTCATGCAATTTACTTTCATGCAATTTACTTTCATGCAATGTATTTAATTCTTGTATTTACTTTCTAGAATAGATTTTCCTTTTCTTTAATTCACCTTGAGGCTAGAACCCTCTAGGGAATTACCCTTTTCAAAGTGTGGAGCTAATATTCGTGGGATCCCTAGAGATTGTTTGAAACTAGCTAACAAATCCAACTCATTTTCATGAGATTGAGATAAGCTAAGTGGATCTACTCTAGATTCCTCATATCTTTAATTAATCCTCCATACTTTACATTCTTGATTTTGCACTTATCCTTGTTTTCCATTTGTTTGTTATTTTCCTTTATTCTTGATTTTGATTTTCCTTTCCTCTCTCTCTCAATCTTGCTTTCTTTTATTTTGCACTTATTTTCTCTCAATCTCATTTCCTCCATGTGCATATAATCTCAAACCTAGTTTTGTTATTATGTGCATATAACCACAACCACATTTTCAACTTTATTTTCTCCTCCTTTGCACATAATCCACATCCACTCTCTCTTATCTCTCCACATCCACATTCACCATTTTCTCACTTCCATTTTATTTGAATAAACTCCTAATTGTCGCGCGCATAATTTGAGAACCAAAACTTGAGCAAAACTCTCCCTACTTTTCCGTTCCTCGTGGGATCGATAATCTTTTATACTATAACTTGATAAAGGTTGTATACTTGCAACTAAGGTAATCACTCAAAATTGCCCATCAAGAGACGACTCAAGCTTGCTCTTTGCCTCAAAATAGAGATCGGCCTTGCCGGAAAAAAAAAGACCTAGGCACCACGTAAGTCCTAGGCACCCGACCCACGCGATCGTCCTCCACGGAGTCGCCGCTCCCCTGGGAGATGACTCAGGCTTGCTCTTTGCCTCAAAACAGAGATCGGCCTTGCCGGAAAAAAAAGACCTAGGCGCCACGTAAGTCCTAGGCACCGACCAGCGATTAGTCCTCCATGGTCGCCGCTTCCAGGGAGGCGACTCAGGCTTGCTCTTTGCCTCAAAATAGAGATCGGCCTTGCCAAAAAAAGACCTAGGCGCCACGTAAGTCCTAGGCACGACCCACAATGTAAGCCCTCCGCGGTCGCCGCTCCCAGGAGGCGACTCAGGCTTGCTCTTTGCCTCAAAACAGAGATCGGCCTTGCCAAAAAAATTGCCGACGAAGATCCGGACGTAACGCAAACTAAACGTTGCCGACCCAAAGAACCACAGCTTGCGATTGGACCGACTCAATGGGCTTGGACCCACAGGGGCCGACTTGATTTCGGTCGATTAATAATATTCATTGTAAGCCCGGAAGCGATTCGATCGATTAATAATATTCATTGTAAGCCCACGGGGGCGGCGATTCGATCGATTAATAATATTCATTGTAAGCCCACGGTAGAGCGATTCCAGTTGATTAGTAACGTTCATTGTAAGCCCCACAGGGGCCGACTTGATTTCAATTGATTATTCACGGTAAGCCCCACAGGCACCGACTTGATTTCAGTTGATTTAGCAATATATTCATTGTAAGCCCCATAGGGGCCGACCTGATTTTAGTTAACATACGATGCCGATTATATGCAAAAAAAGAGCCAAAAATAAGTCGAATGGGCAGCCACCATCACTGAAATATAGCCTTTCATTGATAATCCAAGCAAAGTAAATTTACAATGGCTTGCACGACCGAATCAAAAAGCGCCGAAATAAAAAAAAATACAAGCCCAAATTAACATTCTAATCGTCGCAGTCGCCACCATCGATGTCTTCATCTTTACCGTCATCCCCGCTGCTCGCCTCGGCGCCCAAGCCGACTCTCGCCCAAGAAGAGAAGTGTCGCAATAGTTGCAGAAATTAATGAAAGGGCGCCGAAACAACCTAGAAGATCTGAGTGAAGTACTGCCAAAGGATTTTGGGAGTGTTGACCCCATAGTTTCATACCAGCATAATGACTCGGAATCCATGGATGCAAACAAAACAGCCCTTCCTCGGAGATATGCTCAACGCTCCAACCATCCCTCCTTGAAATGAACACCGATGGCGACCCGCGAACCTTGATTGCCGGATGCAAGCGGTTTTCCCCTCCTTCCACGGCCGGATCGAATAGTTACCGCCGGCACTCTCAGCTGGAAAACCCTGGAGATGGTAAGCTCCGGAGAGAGCACCCATCTCCGCGCCCCAATCATCTTTTAACAAAGCTCGCCAGCACTCTCAGCTGGAAACCCTAGAGATGGCAACCGGAGTCAAACTGATCGCCCAACCTAACGGGAATGTGGAGGACTGAAAGTTGCTTTCTCCCCTATTTATAATGAAGCCCATAAATGCTAGGCCTCCTCGTATTTAATAGGGGAAATTAAAAATGTGGAACTCGAAGCATCACCTCGGAAATCACAGAAGCCCGAAACGTCGCATCGAAAATCACAGAAACGCCTCTCTATCCCAAATGGGACCTACCGCCCGACCCAAAAACCTAAGAGTCGGCGATTCGAAAATAGCACGCTGATGATAGCTGTGCTCCCCTCGAGAAACAAATTGATACTCCCTCCATAGCCGTCCGTGACCATACGACGGAGTGGTCAACCCGACCCATCTAGGTTCGACCACTAATCGGACGTAAAATTACCAATCAGGTCGACCAAGCTATGATTATCATTCGGCTCATTCATCATGTCGTACAAACCATGATCCCTCGCTTGCCTCATAGATGATAGCCAAATCTGGCCAAAGTCACTGTCGTTACAAAGCCTAAAAAAGGCATCACAGAAAGAAAGAGAGTTCGACGTAGAGGAAAGCAAACTAAATTTTCATTCATAAGTGAAGTATATTACAAATACACGACGGTCTTTTTGACCAAAACAAAAAAAAAGAACGAACAAAACATTAGGGCGACCTAATCTCCTCCCTCGTCGCCATCTCCCTCTCCTTTGTCCTCGCCTTCATCTTCCTCGTCGTCCTCATCCTCTTCAGGGTCATCCTCAACGCAAGCTGCACTCCTGCTACTCTGGCTTCCAGGCTCTGTAGGACGCGCAGAGAACTTTCAACCCGGGGAGGATATGCAAGACTCAAAGTCGGGAAAGCATCCGGTTAAGCGAATAGTCATAGCTCCGGCTTTGCAATACTCAAGGACAGTCTATTTTCCCATAGGCCCTTGCCTATACTCTTCAACGACCTCCTTCTTGCCTTCCTCCGATGTTACAAACTTAAGCTGGGTCTCAATCGATCGGGCGTCATCCAAGGCCGTCCGATGAGCCGCTTTCGACTCATCCAGCTCGACCCGCAAGTTTTGGCTCTCGAGTCTCGCAGCCTCAATTTGGCTCTCCAGCCCCCCAACTTGAGCCTTCCACTCCTCGATCTCCCTTTCGGAGCCTTCGACCGTCCTCTTCAACTGGGCGACCTCTCCCTTCAACTTATCAATGACGGCCGCCGCTTCGAGTGATGAGTCTGGAGGTTAGCAATCGTGGATTGCTTAGCCTCCAGCTCAATGCGCCACTTAGCGCCGACTTCGGCCTTCTCCGCCTCAACGGCGGCCGCCCTCTTCTCAACCTCTTCTCGGCTTGCCTTCTCTTCAACAAGCCTCTTCGCCAAGTTGTCAGCTACTCTCATCATGCATGACAGTCGGTTGAAGAGCTCTTCCCCGACCAAGGCTCCTCGAGTTTGATAACTCAAGAGAGCTAACCGTAAGCCGGTTGAAGGTATTTCCTCCAGGAGTTCCCTATCTTTTGGGAGGGTGAACTGCTCCGAAGTGGCAAGCTGCCCCCACCCAGAAAGAAGCACCGAGCCCTCTTTGTGGAGGGAATGGTCCGAGACAAACCTATCACTTTGAGAAGGTTCCTCCCTTGCGGAGTACCCTTCCCACAGATCACCAATGAGCTGGGATCGGAGGTCCTTCCACCTCGAACCGCCAACCTCGGCGACCCGGTGACGAAAAGGAAGCTCTATGCCCAAACTCTTGAGTAAGCTCAAGAGATTTGACCCTAAAGCCGGATCATCTGAGACGACAGCCTCCTTCCCCGACCTCTGAGTTGGCTCATCGGAGGTCGTCTCTACAACCTGGTCGGCAGGAGCCTCTTTAGTCGTGGCTGTGACCTCTTGTGCTTGTTGGTTGGGAACTTCACCGACCTGGGGACGTGATTCCCCCTCGGATATGACCTCAGTAGGCAGGGGCGAGGAAGAAAGAGTTTGCGGGGGTGACTCTCCCCAGCCGGGAGTTCTCAATGCCCTCGGCTTCTCGAGGATCCCTGGCCGTCCCTTTGGAGGTCAACCCCTTCGGCTTTTTCGTCTTCTTCTTCTTCTTCTTCTTCTTGGGTTGGTCAACCTCAGAAGCAGGAGCCCTCTTCATCTGCAGCATAGACGCCAGTTCTTCAAACTTCTCCTCCACACGCTGCTCCTCTGCAGCCGACAATCCTCCTCCCCTAGCCCTTTTTTGGGGAAGTTGCAGCTCTGTAACTTTTATCGGGCTAGGACCCCCACTTTTGGGATCCTCAACCCACTGAGAAGCCGCCTCGAGCAGTTCCTTCTCTTTATCCTCATCGACCCCGGTTGGTCAATGAACGATACCGCCATCCTCGGGCCAAGCATTATCAACAGCAGGTTCTTCCGAGATCCCCGATACCGCCGGAATTTCTCCAGTCGTGCCTCTCGTCCGCTGAGAGAGGAAGGTTTTTCAGGCCGTCCTTGTTGATCTCCGGCCATGAACGGCAAGCCAAGACGGCGTCGGCGCTGAAGACCCAGACGAACTTATTCTTCCAGTCCTTGTTTGAATCTGGGATCTCAACAAACTAACCACCCACATACCCAAAAAAGAAGTGGGCGTCTTTCTTCGTCGACCTCACTGTGACGAGATTGCCGAAGAGCCGAAGGGTCGGCGTCACCTTCACTTGATGACAGATCACTAAAAATGCCATTATCGTAGCAATGGCGTTAGGAGCGAACTGCATCGGGGACACCCCCAGCCGCTCGCACAGCTTCTTCACGAACGCCGGCAATGGGAGGCGCAACCCGTTGTCCAAATGCGCCATGTACAGCGGCAGCTTGTTTGCGCTGTGATCGATGATAGCGTTGTCCTTCTCCGACAAGGAAACCGTAAATTCCCCAGGGAGATCGTACCTCTCATGGAGACCTTCAAGATCCTCCTCCTTCATCTTCGATTGCCAAGACTTGAGCTTGGCGATCCTATCAACGGGGGCAGAGGTAGAAGCAGTCATGGCTAAAAGCTTGGAAAATCTCGGGTAAGAGGAAGGAGAGAACGGGTCTTTAGAAAGTGCAAAGAGAAATCCCCAAACGGGGTAAAAGTATATATAAGCGTCTAGGGCGCCCACGTGTCTATTCCTAGATGGCCTTTCAATTTTGAAATCCAACGGCTCGGATTGACGCTCGGATACGAACCGTCTCTTGAAAAGTGAAAGGCCCACCGCCTTTATGACCCACGTCTCTTCGCTTGAAATTCGAAACGCCTCTGACGGCTAAAGTACCGCTGACGTCAAGTCCCATCCTCTACAATGGCGCTCTCTGTTTGCACCTAGGAAACTAAACCCACCTTTTGTCTGGGCCCGACCGACTTCGACCGGCCGACCCAACAAACCAACGGATTAAGAATAAGTAACCCAGAAACCGACTCAGAGCTAGTAAGGAGCCATTTTGAGTCGACCATCCTATGGGAGGTCATACCGGCCATCTAAGCTGTGAGCACGACCAAGTCGCGACATCAGGTCACTCAACTCACTAAATTATTTTAACTATCAAACACAACACGAGATATATAACTATATGAGCAAAAAGAACTTTCACTGTATTCAATCATTTGGTAACAAGTACAAATTGTACACACCAACAATTACATGACGGCTAAAAGCTCAAGACCTAAGTTACTGACCCGAGTCGGCCTCACTCAGGGAACCGTCACTTGATGACTCTTCCCTCTCTTCCTCCTCGGCCCCGCCATCGCCTAGATCATAGCCGGCTCCCGCCGCCTCAAATCTTGAGAGAATACCTATCTGGCCGGCTATGCTTGGAGGGTATTGAAGCCGACCAGGGATACTCTGGTACTCAGGTGGGAGTTGCTTGACAATGAAGTCACTACCCGCCTTGCAGGCCAGTGCGACCTCAACCTTCCCCAACGTACTGCATCGAAATTCTTCAATGATGGCCGGGCGGCTTTCCTCCATTATGGACGACCGATGGTCACTTGACTCTAGATGCCTTATCCTCTCCTCTGCCTTGCTCAAGGACTCCTTAAGTTGGGCACATTCTTCTGTAAGTCGTTGATTGGTAGCCGACTCCTGCGCCAACTGAGTTTTAGCGTGTTGCGTGATCTGCTTCTCAAGTGCGACCTGCGCCGTTGCCAAGTCGCGCTCCCTATAGACTTCATTGGACGACCCGGATCGTCCTCCACCATTCTGAAGAAGTTGCCGGAGTTCTCCTATCTCAACCAACATTCTCGTGCCGGAGGCCTTGAGCTCCGCGATAGCTTGCTCCTTAACCTCCATTTCACGACGCCAATCATCAAGCTCGGCTTGTTTAACCGAGAGCTCCTTGATTACTTGATCAAACTCTTCATTTACGCCGGCCCCAGGAGATAAATGCTTCTTTCGAAGCCTTTCGTAGGCTTGATGGCCCCGGAAGTCACCGACGAAAGCCTTCCACCAAACAACCCCTAGTCAAGTAACTCCGTAAGATTATATGCAGGCCGACATCGGGAATCATCTTCAAAACCTGCCGGTCCTCGGGCAGATTGAATTGCTCTACCGCCTTCCCTTGTACATAGCTCGACCTTAACACCGATGAGCGGCGTTCATATACCACGCCGGCTTGTATCGATGTTTCGCATCAGGCTCCCCTTCATAACGGCCGATGGGAGAGAACGTCCCCATCATCAAGTCACATACTTTATTCCAATCCCCCTCAACCTCGACCGCGTGATAGGGAGAAGGCCATCCCGCTGGGATAAAACCCGTCCCCTGGCCACCGGCCGGCTCCTTTCCTTGCCGATGAGAGGGTACCCCTTGGTGGCCGACCCCATGTTCCGGCTCTGCATTGCTCCCCCCTTGTGTATCGACCTCCATGGGTGTCTCTCCTGGCGTGGCTTCAGGAACGACGCCAGTGGCTCAGCGGCTGACCCCCTCCTCGACTTCGGCTGATAGTCGGTCGTCCTCCCATTCCTCTGATTCCAATGACTCCTCTTCCATCGGGTTCTCTGCACTCTCTCCCGCCCATCTAGCCCCTCGAGGACCATGGCTGGTTTTCTTTTGCCAAGTTCTCCGATAGCTAGACCCATCGCCTAGGATGACACCCTCGGTCGTCTTCTCACATCCCGTAGCGGTCGTCCCAACAGCGACCTCCTCGCCTCCTCCCTGCTGAGGCTGAACCCCCTCTAGAGACGACTCACGTCGCTGCCGTTTAGCCGGTCGGGCCAACCCCTCTTCGGATTCTTCAATGGACCATTCATCCGAAGCTGACTCGGCCCTCGGCATTCTCCCAATCATCCCCCCAAAAGTCACGTTGTAAGCCCTTGACTCATCGGAAGGGCCGGGAGGGGTTGAAGAAATTCCATGAAACCGCAAGACCGACTTGTCGAGCAAAGTACCCATCGTACGCGGCCCCGTGTATTGGAGAATCTGCTCCAACTCCCGACGGTTCTCGGCCGACAGAGGCTTGGGCTCTAGGGTCTCTCTTCTAATCTCTGGCCAAGACGCACACCCCAGGTTCGAGTCATCCCCCGTGACCCAGACGAACCTATCTTTCCATCCTTTGATCGACTTGGGCAGATCGAGGATAACCTTGAACTCCCCCGACATCTGAAGATAATAATGGGGCGTCTTCTGAACGGTTATGCTGACCAAATGGCTCAGCACACTCATCTTTGGCCGAATCGAGAGCCAACGATAGATGACGGTGAAGCCGACCAATATGGCTATCCAGTTAGGCGTCATTTGCATCGGAGACACGCCCAACTCATCAAACACCTTTCGAAGAAAGGGATGCAGCGACAGTCGAAGACCGCATTCCAAGTGCTTGAGATACAGAGGAGCCCTCTGGTCACCATGGCTGTACACCGGAGATGATTTCACCGGAGCCTCCAACTTGTAACCCTTTGGTATGTCAAACTTTGAGCGCAAAGACTTCATCTGCGTCTGGGTCACCTTCGAACGGAACTCATCAAGCTACTTATGACGATCGGAATCCATGCCAGGTCTGTATCGCTCACCGGAGGATCGCTTGAGTTCGTGGTTGAAGAAGAAAGTAAAAGCTTCCTTCATCATCACCGCTCCGTATTTATACAGGGGCCCACTGACACCGCGCCCTTTCCTGATCAACGGAGGAGATTGAAGCCCCGCTCCCGAGGTGCCACCTCGAGAGATGAAAAACCTCTCCCATCTGTCCCCAGAGGGGCCCGCCATCAAGTCCAGAAGGCGAAACGCTAGTGGCCAAAAAACCGCTTGCTGACATCAGCCACGTTCCATCAAATAGAATATTCGAGCCTCTTCCTGAACCCCCTTCCGACCAGGGCTATGCTACTTATTTCACTTGGACTCGTTTCCAACCACCTAAGCCAGGCAATAAATCAAGTATGGTCATAACCGCTAATTAGTGATTAAAGAGAAAAACCAAGTGTTGACATGGATAAATATTCTTGCTTGTCAATTTGGAATGACATGAACCTCCACGCCCGACCCACGGGACGGCCTGCGCTTACCGTCCTCGCCACGGTCCGTTAAATGACTATCGCCATAACCGACGCGAAAGGTGATGTAGGTCGGCCCATCAACAACTCTCTCCCGCGGACGACGCGAAAGGTGGTACCAGTCATCCGCCCAACCAATTGACTGCCTCATCTATCCTAACAAGTCGCTTGCCTCCCCGGGCGACATGGGGGACGATCAGCCATCGCCTTCCAACCGCTAGTCCCCCGGGGCGACGCGAAAGGCGGTACTAGTCGTCCTCCCGACCTGTTATCTACCATAACCCCTTCTAACCGGTCGTTTGCCTCTCCAGACTATGCGAAGCGAACCTAGCCCCTCTTTCCTCAGCCGTCGTCCTCGGGACAGCGAGGCGGTACTAGTCGTCCTCCCGACCTGTTATCTACCATAACCCCTTCTAACCGGTCGTTTGCCTCTCCAGACTATGCGAAGCGAACCTAGCCCCTCTTTCCTCAGCCGTCTGTCCTCTGGGACAACGCGAGGGGCGGTACTAGTCGTCCCCTTCAACTGATTACTCTAACGGACACCTCAAGAGGCCGTGCGAATCGGCCACCCGGCCTCAGCTCCCCCCTCTCTTATCCTATATGGTTCCCTCCACTCGAACGTCGGTTATACAGTACTCGAGCCCATCAACATCGCATTAAATGCACTGGCAGCCCCTTAACTCCTCCATCTCTCACGGTATTTAAGGCACCTTGGACCCATGCAGCTACAGGCGCCGTCAATCCCATCCCATTACTGGTGAATAGACCACACTAACCGTCAAATTACCCACGACTTGACACCTGTAAAGGCCAGCCACCATAGCAGACAAAGAGGTGCTCAGCCAATCACTGGCCCACACGTGGAAGAGAGGGCTGACTCATCAATAGTTTCTCACCCAATAGAGAGACGAAAATACCCCCCACAACCCTAGGTATAAGTAGCAACGTGAACAGCAAACCAAGTAAGTGATTTTTTCTGGGTGAATTCCTACTCCATTGATTGTTCTCTCCCCATTACTAACTTGACTGTCGGAGGAACCACCGGAGATCCCAACTCCGCCTCTTCCACAGGTGTTCTCGGCTCTGGTGAACCCCTAACCGAGCAACACACCGACATTAGGAGAGAAGGCGGACTCCGCTCTCTTAAAAGCTAAACTCACACCGAGGTTAGTGACTGTGATTATATACATCAACAATTTTAATGTGTGGGAGTAATGGGTTAACTATGGGAGTAATTGGTGGTCTTTTTTCAAGTTTGCCGTCAAACTAATTTTCAAGTTTTAAATAAATTTTGAGGGCATTATCAGGTTTTTTTAAAATAAACCACACAGACCCAACAAGCCTTGCTTTTCTTAAATAGTAGCATAGATAGATAGATTGCAGGAAACTTAGTTTCTATAACTTTTCCTTTTTTTCTTGTTTGGTTCACATCTTGAAACACCTTGGCCATTGGTTGATGTGAACTACATTTAAAGAAATTAGCATGTGTCCCAACGAATACCAACAACTTAAGCGGACTTAGCTATCGATTGAACTGCTCTGGAAATGGATCGAGTTGCGTCTAGGGTGGGAAGGGTATGATTTTTTTTATTTTATTTTTTTTGGTGGTATGACAGGTCAAAAGCCCCTTACAAGGAAATCACCCTAGTGGTGCCAACTTCAACCGAGTCTTCCCAAATCAACAATCTCATGAAAGCAAGTAGCTTCATGCTCACAATCAGCCCATGACTCTTGTCAACCGCCTTTGTAGCCATCTGGCCAATGCAACGATTACCCTCTCGCCATATATGTCTCATCTTGCAAAGTCAATCCCTGCTCAAGAGTTCATGAATCTTGACAACGATGCCAAAGTGTGGGCCAAGTGCATCCACTTACGAATCAGGACAGTAGAAATCATAGAATCTGTTTCATTTATGACATGCCAAAAACAAGTAAACTATCTTGTTCGAAGCAATCCAAGTGAGACTGAAAAAATGACGCATATCAATTCCTTTTTTTTTCCTTCTTTTTCTTGGCTATAGTGTGGAACACAAAAGAATGCAGGGTGCCGGAGTTTAATTTTCAAAGTACCAAAGTTTAATTTTCTAAACATCCAGAAATGAGCAAAAATAAACTTTGACATAACAAAGTTCATAACAGGTGAAACTTTAAGGTGCCAAAGTTTAATAAAAGCCTAAAGATGGTGTTTTCGGAGTACGGATAACGGATTTCATCATTTATATCTTGAATTATTATTTATTTTACTATTGTTAGAAAGTTAGCATCTTACTTATCTAATAATTTCATTAAAAAATAATGCAAAATTGATACCAAAGTAGGAGATTGACTAG
Organism: Asparagus setaceus; assembly: GCA_012295165.1. Lineage (NCBI taxonomy): Eukaryota > Viridiplantae > Streptophyta > Magnoliopsida > Asparagales > Asparagaceae > Asparagus > Asparagus setaceus. The sequence goes on from WHSE01000139.1 coordinate 38,916, forward strand.
AATATTGAGCTATAACTCCTACCGTGTATAACTCCAATCTTGTTTCTTAAAATCATGAGCTTGAAATGATAAAATTATCTTCACTCAATATTAAGTAACAAATTCATCAAAAACAAAGCAAAACAGATTAAGTAACGATATCAAACAACTTAGATAACTTCATCTAAAATAAAAATAAATAAATAAATTGGACAACAATAATTCTATCGGAAGAAGGAAAAACATTTTTCTTTATAGCTTTTAATTTGTCCATTAATAATTTTTATAAAAGACACTTTTACACTACTCTTCTAGATCTGCCTAAATAGGGAAGCAACTTATAACAACACCAAGCCTAGTAGTGTTATTTTACACTTTGATGCTAACATTCGGCTGGGGAAAATGAACGAAAATCCTGTAGGGAAAAAAAATGAAATTCTAGTTAATGGGAAAGGGTTATTTAGATATTAGTGCCTCAAATCTTCAATAATTGTATATTAGTCCATCAAATCTTTTGAATTGCCCTCAATGACCAAAATGCCCTTTAGTTTATATTTTCCCTTAAACATTTTTTTTTCAAACAGACTAGTATAGTGCGTGCTTTGCAAGTGAACTTACTTCTTTATATTTTGAATTTTTTCTTTGATGGGGAAATTATAAAATAACTTTTATAACAATATAAATTCTTAATGAACATCTAAAATTTTATTTTAATAAATGAATTTATATAATATAATATATTGTATAAAGAATTGTATGAATATCTATTCTTTCTTATTAAAATCTAATAATGATTTATTCAAACAATTAAACCATATTAAATAATTATTTAATGTTGTCATATATTTTATTATAACAGTATAATTGTAATATTATCTACACTATTATTTTAATATTATTTTATGATATTTTGTAATTAATTATTCTATAGTTTAATTGCTTGTTTATTTAATAAATTATATATATTATTTATTATACTATTCTTAAATAATTAATAGTCATACTATTACTGATAATTATAATATTATTAAATAATTTGGTTAATAATTACTTAATAGTTTATTATATTATTATTAAATAATTTATTTCATACGGTAATTATTAAATAATCATGTGATTCTTAATTTAAAAGTGCTATTAAAACAATTATACTATTTATACTAAAATAAGCAATAATTTATAATAATAAAAATAATAATGTACTTTATGATTATTTCTTATTTATAAAATAATATAAAATCATTATTTAATAAATTATTGTACATAGTTATAATAATAAAATTATTGTACATAGTTATAATAATTAAATTATTAATAATATAACTATTACTTATTAAAGGAATAATTGAGAGGGCATAGTTAATATAACTATTACGTGTTAAAGTAGTAATTGAGCGTGCATATTTAATAAGAGGTTATGAGTAATTAGTGAAAAATTAATTAATAATAGACATAATTGTGAATTATCAAAGGAAGAGGGCAAAAGAAATATTCAAAAGTTTTGACGTAACAATCCTCTTTTATTAGTAGTATAGATATAGATATAGACATATATATTATTTGAGAGGCATTTTGATCATGGACCAAATTACAAGAACCTTTAGGCTTGATTTGGCAGAAGGGAAGGTGAGGAGAGGGGAGGGACAAAAATTAGATTTAACTTTGGCATAGAGTTTTTAGAGGGGGAGATAGAGTGAGGGGAGGGGACAGGAGGGAGAAGACACCAAAAAATAAACTAAAAAGCTAAACATAATAATCTCTCCAAATTAGAAGGCTTCAAAAGGAGAGTGAAAATGAACTCCTCCACCCCCTCCTCCCTCCTCCTCCTCCTCCTCCAACCAAACATAAATACTTAAAAAGGATGTTCATCCCTCCACCTCATTACACCTCCCCTCACCTCACTTTCCCTCCTCAAACCTAAGGGGTTGTTTGTTTCACCTAAAATTAGCATTGGGAATAGGATTCCCATCTGACAGGGGTATTTTTGTAAATAAAGTTTTCTGGTGGCATCCTATTACTATGTTTGGTTCACAAAAAATTTGTAGATAAGGGTTTCTATAAAGTTAAGAAAGATGGGGGGTTTTGTAGAAGCCCAAATCATTGGGTTTTGGGCGGAATTGGTGTAAAAAGCTAACACCGGTGTTATGGTCCTGAATGCTAATTAGCCATTAATCCTTTATTAGAGCAGAAAAATTCATGCATCAAATAAATCGGCATTCTAATCCATTGATTGGAGGTGACCCAGATTCACCTGCCGAGTCGAATAAACGCCTCACACCCTTCATTCAAACCAAGTCATGACGACTCGAAAGGCGGTGCTAGCCGGCCTTTTAGCTAACTGCCTTCACGAGCGACTCGAAAGGCGGTACTAGTCGTCCCTTCACGGAAGACTCGAAAGGCGGTACTAGCCGGCCTTTTAGCCCACTGCCTTCACGAGCGACTCAAAAGGCGGTACTAGTCGTCCCTTCACGAACAAATCAAAAAGCTTTTGTGGACGACGCGAATGGCGGTGTGAGTCGGTCCCTTGGACTCTCGACACCACCCACTCGTCCAATTTGCTCCCTCAACCTAAACGACGGTTACATGAAGTTTGGTCCCGATAATACATCAACATTGCATTAAATGCATTGTCAGCACCTTAATTCCTCCATCTCTCACAGTAATTAAGGCACCTCGAACTATTTCGACTGCGGATATCGCCAATCCCATCTCATTAATGATCCCATTAATGACGAGGGAACAACACTCACTCTTAGATGGAAACTACGGCTTGACACGCACAGGCAAGCGGTGTGCGATCGCCAATAAAAAACATCTGCCTAGTCGTCGGTCCACACGTGGAGGGAAGGGCTGACTCATTTGCTAATTTTCTTACCAGATGAAGTGACGAAAATACCCCCTACTATCCATATAAATAAGGAATTGTTCAATGGAACAGGTAAGTAATCTAACTGATGGGAAATAAATGATTACCTCCTTAGTTGCAAGTATACAATCTTTATCAAGTTATAGTATAAAAGATTATCGATCCCACGAGAAACGGGAAGTAGGAAGAGTTTTGCTCAAGTTTTGGTTCTCAAATTATGCACAAGACAATTAGGAGTTATTCAAATAAAATGAAAATAAGAAAATGGTGAAAGTGGATGTGGAGAGATAAAAGAGAGTGGATTGTGGATTATGTGCAAAAGAGGAGAAAATAAAGTTGAGAATGTGGTTGTGGTTATATGCACATAATAACAAAACTAGGTTTGAGATTATATGCACATGAAGGGAATATGAGATTGAGAGAGAAGTAAAAATCAATGAAATTAAAAATAAAGGAAAATAACAAACAAATGAAAAACAAGGATAAGAGGAAAATAAAGAAGGTAAAGTATGGAGGATTAATTAAAGATATGAGAAATCTAGAGTAGATCCACTTAGCTTATCTCAATCTCATGAAAATGAGTTGGATTTGTTAGCTAGTTTCAAACAATCTCTAGGGATCCCAATGAATATTAGCTCCATACTTAGAAAGGGTAATTCCCAGAGGGTTCTAGCCTCAAGGTGAATTAAAGAAAAGAAAATCTATTCTAGAAAGTAAATACAAGAATTAAATACATTGCATGAAAGTAAATTGCATGGAATTAAATTGCATGAAAGTAAATTGCATGAAAGTAAATCTATTCTACAAACAAGAAAATAAAGAAGAAAATGAAAAAGAAATAAAATAGAAACCAACAACTCCTGATCTTAATCTAATCCTCCTTTTGGTCCTTGGATTAGAAGAAGAGAAAGGAAATTGAAGGGGTGAAACATTTCATTTATTGTGTAACAAAAGTTATAATTTTTGGAAGGTCTTCTCAATGAAGAGTGACCCTCCTCTCCAAATAGAGTTTTTACAAAATATTTCACACTCAAAACCCTCACCTTCACCCTATTTATAGCTCAACGGAGTTGATGTGAACCATTGGATCAAACCTAGCCAAAAGGAAGAGAAATCCACCATTAATTCAGACCATTGTGAAACCGACGGTGGTCGATCGGTTAGCCAACCAGTATTAACCTAGGTTACCAACCGATTGTCAACCGATTGGTTCCCAACCTAATTTGTCTTTTCTTAATTTTTCTTCACGAATTTCTCTTGGATCAATTTGGTATCTTGGGCCTTTGTTTGTCTTCAGATTTAGGCTTCAAATATTGGTAGAAATTCAGAGAATTTGAGTCATTTGGGCTTTTATTCATTATTTCTTTATTAGCCTGCAAAATAAGATAAAAATGATTATTAGTAATATCGTTATTCATATAACATAGGTAATAAGGATATAAAATGTAATTAAAATGTGATAATCACTAACCCAGTGAATTCCTACTCCATTCTCACTCGTATTTTCCACATAAACTGACTTGACCGTCGGAGGGACCACCGAAGATCCCAACTCCGCCCTTCCACAGGTTTTTTCTTCTGGCGTAGGTGAACTTTCGGTTTAACAACATCATCAGATATTTGAAGAGAATGTGGACTCCACTCAATCAACAACTAATCCTGCAGAGTTTAGTGACTGTGTAATTTCATACATCAACAACTGGCATATATTTAGGAAAAACATAGGGGAGCTCGTTCCGATTCATCCCCTTTTATGGATTCCACCGCTATAAAACCCTAGAATCCTCCTCCCTCCAATATTTTCGCCTTCTCCCGCTAACTTCATCCCGCCTGTACTCTCTGATGTTCGCGCCTCACCCACCCTCTCCTATTTTCAACTAGATCTGATGATTTCCCTCTTCGAAATCGCAGAAGCATCACTTCAAAATCGCAGAAGCATCACTTTGATTTTGAGCATCAATCTTCGATTTTGAGCTTCGATCTTCGATTTTGAGCTTCGCCTGTCGATCTTTGATCTCCTTAATTGTAGCCGTGCCTTTGCAATCCGAGGTATAATTCAACAATCCCAATTTTTTTAATTCAGATGTGATCATGGATGCTGCTTGTTCTTTACATGATGTTGTGCGAAATTGGTAGAAGAATTTTTAAGATGTGCCGCTAATCTGTTAGTAAATTGTGTGTTGCTGCTCAGTTTGGGGTTTTTCTGAAATGTTTGGGGTTTTTCTGATACACCCCAAATTCGTGAAAGTTAATAAACTTTTGAATATCAAGACTTAGGGTGTGTTTGATAAGTTTGAAAATAATGTAGACTAGATTTGATCTAGCAGCCACAATAAATTTGACGAATTGTTTTAAAAAATAAATTTGCTGAATTTTTGGCCAATTTATGTTGATTTTGTAGCTTCAAGTGGATAGCTAAACTAACTAATTTATGAAAAATATTCCCAATGGCAAATTGTTAGAAATTTCGAAATTAAAATTAAAATTAATTACCTTATGTTCTGTTGAAATTCTTTATAAATTCTGATGTGATCATGGATGCACTTTGATCTTTACATGAATAAAATTGTTTGAAATGCATGTTGTTAATGATATTTAGATTTTTCATGTATATTGTAAATCGATGAAATTATAATTGTTCGATGGTAGATATTTAATAATAGCTTTACGGTTTCAATATATGAATTAGTTATTTAATTATAGTTATGTCTTGAATAAGTGGAAAATTTAACTTCTTACCTAATATTAATTTTACAATGAATGTAGATGGATAGCGTAGAGGAAGAACAATTAAAGAGGATGTGCACTAATACAACTATTTCTTCCATGGATAATAACTTATCTTAGAGAATGCGTGCTAAGCACAAGACAATTTCGAGTTGGCTAAGGGAAGAAAATATGAAAAAAATATATTGCAGAGATGCTCACTTCAAACGTGTATTGGAAGGCTAAAGTGATAGTTATCGGTCTTATATTAGAATGAGACCAAGGGCCTTTTTAAAACTTGCAGAAATAATGCGAGAGAATGGTTTATTAAAGGATACAAGACATGTGCAAGTCGAAGAACAACTCGCTATGTTCCTAAGTATAGTGGGTCATAAAACTAAAAATAGTGTAATAAGGACTGAGTTTATAAGATCGGGAGAAACAGTTAGTAGGTATTTTAATAAAGTCCTACAAGCAATGAATGGGTTACGTGATCACTACATGAAGCAAGCTCCTAATGAAGTTCCTCCAGAGATTGCAAACAATCCAAACTATTTTCCTTACTTCAAGGTAAAAAAAATTTCTCCACCTTAAAATCTCAATTAAATAATTAGGACTCCTACTTTGTTGTTTATTTGTGAGCTCCTCATCAGTGCTGTGTGTTTGAATTTGATGGAGCTTTCTGCTCTTTGTTGGGTTTTTATTGGTTCTCTGCTGCTGCTATCTTTGCTTTTGTTTATATATCCATTGTGAGCTGCAGCTTGTTGGGTTTTGGTTGGTTCTCTGCTGCTGCTTTCTGTTCAATTGTGAACTGCAGCTTAGTTCTATGGGTGTTTTAAATGCCGGATCTTTGTTTTAGATGATATTTGGCAATGATGATGGTCTTTTTACTGAGAATGCAATCTAACTTACAGTGTTTATGTTCAGATGAGGCAATCTGTGATGAGAATGCAACCTACATTGAAACGACAATGTTTAGGTGAGGCAAGCCATCATTAGAATGCAATCTACAATAAACATATAAGTTATAGGTGAGGCAATCAATTTCGACAAATGGCCTATTTCTGAGCCATACAATATCACTGAAATTGTATTGATAGTTTCCTTTATACTCAATTCTAATTTTTTTTCTATTACAACATCAATAGTTTTGCAAGTACATGACATAAGGTTTACAATAATTAAAATAATACAAAATATCACTACTAAAATTGCGATATTTTCCAAGTTAAGAGTTGTTTTTCAACAAGTTTCAAATCTTTCTCTTCGATTTAAAAAAATATTTATCTCCACACTTATTTTCTTTGACAAATTGGTTTCCTTTGGTTGCTTATTTCTCCTCCTTCATGAGCCCATTCAAAAAATTGCATTGTTTATTTGGGTATTTTGCACACCTAATAATACCTCCTTTATTTTTCCAATACTTGCACATTTTCATGGGTGTTTGGAGATTGCAATCGCACCAAACTTCATATTTTTGAGGGCATTCTTTTGATATCATATTGATGGAGGAGATGAAACTTGCAAACAATGAGAATTTGATATAATGGCAAGAATGAGGGATGCATTTGCACCATGAGGGTTCAATCCACATTTATAAGCCCCAAGGCCTTTGAACTAGCCGTTGAACTATTGATTTTTTCGGTTGGTAATTTTGGCAAACGGGTAAGATTATCCCAACTCAAGTTTTGTGCAAATTTTATCCACTAGTGAGTGGTAAGGGTATGTTTGTTTCACCCTTTTTATAGATTAGGAATAGGATTTGGATCGGCGAGGGTACTGTAAATAATAAATTCCAATTGTATCATAATACTAAGTTTGGTTCAAGAAAATTTTATAGATATTAATATCTATAAAGTTGATACAGTTAGGTTTTTTTTGTAGAAAACGAAATCGGAGGGGTTGTGCTGGATTTGGGTTAGAAAGGTAACAAAAGGCATTATTTACGAATAAAATATAAAATGTCGGCTCCCATTCTCTCTTCTTAGGAATCCGCCGCCGTGAAAATCCTAGAATCCTCTTCCCTCTCTCCCGCTAAAAAAATTCCTCCCGCCTCTGATTTTTTCCGTACGCGCCTCATCCAAACCCATAAAACCATAGATCTGCAGCTTTCCCTATTCGAAATCACCCAGGGATCCGACGTTCCTCTTTTTTTATTTTCAATTTTGTGAATCAAATTTTTGGTTTGATTTTAGAATTTGGGATTTGATTTTCATCTTCGATATTTCATTTCTGATTTGTGGTCGGATTTCTGGCCGGAACGGCTACTTTGTGTTTCGATTTCAACGTTCGTTCTTCAAATTTGAGTTTCGGTCCCGAGCTTGGATTTTGATCTTCCTTTGGGAGGTTAGGTTTTTAGCTTGTTCTTGGATCCGTGCCTTTGCAAGCTGAGGTATAATTCTAAAATCTTAAAAAAAATTTATTTTGCGATCATGGATGCTACTGCTCTTTACATGATTTTTTGTAAAAAAGTTAATTTCACTGAAAGCTTGTGCTTGGAACTGTCATCTTTTAATTACATCCGTTCATATTTTTTTCAAGTTGTGATCATGGTTGCTAGTGTTACTGCGTTTGGGATTTTTGTTGGTTTTTGTTAGTTTCGGTTGAGACTTTGATGGAGCTTGAGGTCCTCCTTGTTTGGTTTTGTTAGTTTCAGTTTTGATGGAGCTTGTGGAGCTCCTTGTGTGGTGTTTCTTTTTGGTAATTTTTAGACTATTTATTGCATGAAAACATCTTTCTTGTAGAGATTTATTGGTGAAATTCTAGTTCAATTTGGTGTTTCATTAAATGATTTATTCAAATTGCTTCCATACTTTACATGCTATAATACTTCATAGCAATTTGTGTACATTATTTCCTAGTTAATAAACATGAAAACATCTCGAAAAATTAAGTTATTAACGTATATTAATTTTACAATGGATGTAGATGGATAAAAGATGAAGAACAATTAAAGAGGATGTGTGCTAATGCTTGTGTTGCTTACGTGGTCACGATAATAACTTGTATGATGAGAATCGTGCTAGGCAAGACAATTTCTAGTATGCGGGGAAGAAAAGATTAAAAATTTATTGAGAGGCTCACTTCAAGCGTGTATTGGAAGGCTATAGTGATAGTTGTCAGTCTTATATTAGAATGAGACCAAGGGCCTTTTTAAGACTTGCAGAAATAATGAAAACAAATGGTTTATTAAAGGATACAAGACATGTTCAAGTTGAAGAACAACTCGCTATGTTCCTAAGTATAGTGGGTCACAAAACTAAAAATAGAATAGTAAGGACTGAGTTTATAAGATCAGGAGAAACAGTTAGTATGTATTTCAATAAAGTCCTACAAGCAATGAATAAGTTACGTGATCGCTACTTGAAGCAAGCTCGCAATGAAGTTCCCGCGGAGATTGCAAACAATCCAAACTATTTACCCTACTTTAAGGTAAAAATAATTTCTACACATTAAAATTTTATATAAATAAATAAATATACTATTGAATATTTTACAATGTATTATTTTTATAGGATTGCATTGGTATGATAGATGACACACACGTTGACGCAGTGTTACCCAGTAACCTAGTTACACGTTTTAGAGGGCACAAAGGTGTCGCACAGAATGTCTTAGCAGCTTGGACCCCCAATAAATTATTCACCTATGTCCTAGCTGGGTGGGAGGGAGCAGCAAATGACTTTAGGATATTACAAGATGCTTTGACGAGACCCCAGCCTCACGAACTGAGAGTTTATGATGGTATTACTTCTTTCTTATTCATAGTCTAAATAATAACTTAAATACTTGTTTTCAGTTAACATCATAAGATACCATTGTATTTAATGTAGGTAAATATTACCTATGTGACGCTGGATACACCACCATGCTCGGCTTCATATCCCCATATCGTGGTGTACGATATTATTTAAAAGAACACACTGGTAGGACACCAAATAATAAAAAAGAGTTGTTTAATTTAAGGCATTCATCTTTAAGCTCAAAAATCGAATGCACATTTGGTATATTGAAGAACCGGTTTAAAATTCTCTCGGCAAAGCCTAATTATCCATTTCCCACTCAAGTGGATATTGTTTTAGCGTGTACCGTGTTGCACAATTTTATTGCATTAGAAGATCCGGATGATGATATTTTAAATGAGAATGTAGAAATTGATGACGATAATGGGGAAGTGACAAATGAAGACGATTCAAATGTAGTGGACTATACTCAAACTAGGACACAAAGAGAGGATCGAGATGCAAGAAATGAATGGAAGGAGCTTAGAGATCAAATTGCTTGGGCAATGTGGGTTGACTATTGTGCCAAGTATAACGGTGGTAATGTAGGCATCAAAAATTGCTGAAGAACCCCAAATGTGACTTAATCATGAGAAGATCGAAGGACGACGTCCTCAAAGTCTCAGGAAGTCAATCACAGGGTGAAACCAATACCCGAGACACCTATTGTGTCTCGCCATTGGCGCGACACCTTGTTGTGTCTCGCCATTGGCGAACACTCTCTTGTGTCGCTATTGGCGCGACACCTTGTTGTGTCTCGCCATAATGGCGACACTCTCTTGTGTCGCTATTGGCGCGACACCTTGTTGTGTCTCGCCATTAGCGAGACACTTACTTGTGTCACGCCATTGGCGACACTTACTTGTGTCGCGCCAAAGGTGAGACACCAAGAATGTCTGGTATGTGCTCTTGAAGTGTTCAAATTAATGCTTGTGGGGCCCACTTGATTTTTTCAACACAAAGAGACGTTCAGCCACGTTAGTGGGCGGTTACACGCTGAAAATATGCCCACTAAGCATGAAATAGAGCATTTAATCGTGCCTAAAATGGAGAAAAGCCGTTACAACGGAGACATCTCTTCTGCGCTGGCAGTTAACACTGCCGCGCCAAACATGATACGCTCGGTATGCCGGGTACTAACACCGCCGCTACCACTCTTGGATTTTGGACACTTGACGACTTGTGTTCTTTTCGGATGTGATTCCCAAAGGCTATAAATACCCTACGTCCACTTGGGTGGGGATCGGAGATCGAGTTTTGGAGATCAAAATTTCCTAAGCTAAGAGCCTTAGTGAGAGAGAGAAGGAGATTTTGAGCTTCAGCCAAGAAGATTTCAAGAACTTTATCCACGTGGAGATCCTCAAGTTGAAGCTTAGACTTATTCTTAGGAAGAGTAGATATCTTACCTTGCTAAGATATTTGCTTTAGTTCTTGTTTCCTTAGTGAAGTATTAACTCAACCCCATCGATTCGACGATCGTTGCTTAGGTGGTCCACGGACGACGCGTCCCCGGCACAGGCCAAGAATCCACGCAAGCAGGAGATCTACACGTGTAGTGTCTTCTGTTCGTATTTGTGAGAAAGCGACTCAAATTCCTTTGTAATAGAGAGTTACACGTGTAATTTTCTATTATTTTTATTGTCAAAACGTTTTGTAATGAAAATAACAAAAAAACCAGCTTTCGACCGAAACACGATGGCGACCACAGTGGGAGGCAATAGTCTCAACATTGAGACTATCGTGTCACAGCCCTACAGCGATCAGCCGACCTCATGGTCGATGGTTTGGACTACGTCTTCGATCAAGCCAAGTTTGAAGAGTATCTCTCCTCCTCTTCATCAAAGTTCTCCTCGCCCCGCAAGCATCGGAGGATCTCGTCTCCAAGGAGGAAGGTCCGTTCTGTCGCGATGCGCAACGATATTTGTTCACTCACGGCGGAGGCGGTTTCCCCTCGTAACAACACCCCGGCAAACTGCAAAGCCGGGAGCTCTGCTCATGGTGGCTCTATTCAGAAGGAGTCATCTCACAAAGTCTCCACCGCTCTGACAAAGAGGGCTCGTCAGAGACAGCGTCAGAAGTTGGCCCGTCAATTTGCCAAGGCCATGGAGTCGACGGACGGAGTTCACTATCATACGAACTCGCGTAATCAGAGGCGTCAACAAACTACGCCGGGCCCGCCTCAACCCGTCAAGACTTCGCAGGAAGAATGGGTCCTCGTCAAAAGGACCCATTTGATGAAGAAAGAGCCTAAAAGCGCCACGCTGCTGCAGCCGAAAATGCGCCATCATACGCAAGGCACAAGAGTCGAAATCAACCAAGGGGTCGACTCAAAATTGTCAAGTGTCCGAGTCCGAAATCGCACGCTTAGAAGGTAAACCGCCTCGCCGTGACGATAGCTCAGCCGCCACGCCACCACGACAATCTAAGCCGTTGCAGCGCCACGCGTAGGGAACTGGCTACCAAAGACCCTGTGACCAGATACTCCCAACCGCCTAAGGGGTTCTTCTCCGCCTCCTCCGTCCACTTCTCCTGTTGATGTACCAATGGCGAATCCTTCAACTTCGGTGTTCAGTCACCTTGGTCCAAAGCCGGGAACCAAAGACAAGGCACCGGTAATGGAACGTGTGGGTCATCCAGTCCGCACACAACAACGGACTGGGGGTCGTATCCAGACTCTAACTGTAGCTCAACGGCGTCCCGAGCAAACTAGGACATCTCAAGATTCAAGAGTTCCTATTGCTTCTCATTTGAGCATCCCTCAGGGGCTCCACGAGTCTGCTGAGAAGAAGAAGTTGAGACATGTGACTCGCAAAGTCACGAGAGATGACCAGACCCTGGTGATTCATGCAGAGGCAACTTCAGATGATGAAGCCAAGCGACGGAAGTTGTCTCCCAAGTCAAATGACCGACACCCCCAAAAGAAGATGTTTCCTCCAGTTAAGGGCAACGTTACACTTGGGGGTGGAAGTGCAATCTGTGACAAACCACACCAACCACACCATCAGGCTGGGGGTGGCAACACACGAAAAAGGGCGATCGACGAAATAGGTTGTTCTTGCTCATGTGCGCAGCTGATTAAGACGTTGCTATCAGGATGTGCCCGCCTGAGTCGAGCACCACCACAAAGAGCTTCAAGATTCGAGGCTTTCCTTCCAGCGATGATTTCACACCAGCAAGAACAATCACCGATCGCCCTCTTCGTGTTGCCACCCCTACCGATGATATGGTTGTGTGGGTTATTACAAGTAACATTTCCACCCCTGGTGTAACCCGGTTCTTGACCGAGGACGTGTCTTTTGGGAGCATCGACTATTGGAAGTTGCTTTATGAATAAAGCGCTTGATCGCCTTTGGTGACTTTACTAATCACACACTTCGCTTTGTCTTTATCGCCACTCCGGACTCTTAGGGATACTCAAACCAGACGCAACGGAACTCTTTCGCTTGAGATGCCGATGGCTCGCACATTTCTCAACATCACTTGAATTTGGGTACGCC